>CM054184.1:19350200-19660200 GCA_028829895.1 Sinotaia quadrata
CGTGCGACACAGGGGACATTTGCAGTGAGTAATCTCCCCTTACCTCCTTCATGTGTTCCAAACGATGAAAATTAACTTGAAGAATAACTGATTTTAAAAAAGTTATGAAGCAAAAAGTAATTTAGTAAATTATTAATAAATAATAGCATCTTTAAAATATCTGGAAATAGGAATCAAACGTAATATATAATAGACATATTTATTACAGTATAGAATGTTTAATGAGTAAAATAAATCGCTTCTCCAATAACATATTTTGCTTTTCTACCACAGATGAGTAAACGTCATATTCCTGAGAGCAGATTACCGCAATCGTGGATCACTTCACAGACTTTCACAGACTCACTCAAGTCTCTCTCTCTCTCTCTCTCTCTGTCTTGCTGGTGGACTGTCTGTCTGTCGGTCTGTCTGTCTGTCTGTCTGTCTGTCTGTCTGTCTGTCTGTCTCTCTCTCTCTCTCTCTCTCTCTCTATATATATATATATATCTGTCTACCTATCTATTATCAGTCTGATTATTATGTATGTATACTTAGATACATGTCTGTATACGTGTATTTTGAATATATTGATAATTCGCATTATGCAATTTGAGAGGTTTATCACAATCATGCATCAGTGGTAGTATTCTCTACATTTTGCTCTTCAGAACTGAATCCTGGTGAAACGTGCACTTCAACCTCAGACACAAACTGCAAATCTGGAACAACATGCGATGGCTCCAAGTGCAGTAAGTTCTTCTTCATTGTTTTCAGAACAACATAATATGTTGTGAAAACTCAGTCTTTTTGTATTCAAAGCATTAGTTTAAAAACTCTACTTAAGAAAACTCTCATAAAACTCAAACTCTATTATAAGTCTACAACTAATTCTAGTATTGACAATAATGATGATAATTGTGAAGCTAATAATGAAAATGATATTTATCCACCTTCATAAAACATACTGCGTGTATGTTCAAACGAGTCGTGTATTTGTGATATTCGTGCTACCATTTTACATATAATTTGTCGTTCAAAGTATTACAAAACACCACTGACAGTAGGTGGTTTTCAGTTTTTTATTGCCTCATTGTTATGCCGGTTTTAATGACAATGACATGCGCTAAAATTATTAACTAGGCCGTATTCGATGTTTCATGACATACATGTTAATATGTACAGTGAAATGTTGAGATTATAAAGAGGTTCTCTTGTTCTCTGGAGCGTTAACGGGTTGTTGCTTTCCGAAGTGTATTCAAGCTGTAATGGAATTCTGAGTAAGAATAATGCTCGGTTATGTCCCTTCTAATGTAGTAGTATTGTCTATTGTGATACAGGTAACGATGATAAAAATGATGATGATGACATTTAAGAACCAATCGACATCATATTGAAAATATATTTAAAATTGTTGAATACATAATTTTATCTTCACAAAACGCATATTTTAATGTTATTTTGTCGTGCTAAAAAACACGTAGTCTATCAGTCAACATTAACTATTCATCTTCCTAGGAGTCAGTTCTTACAAATACAAGTCTTTATGTGATTGGTATTTCTGATTTAATATAGTTTGTAAACTATAAACACATTTAAAATGCCATTCTCTACAAACTGTACAAGGCATGACACACTTTAATAATTGACAAGGTACAATACAACACGTTTAGTATATTCTGAATATTGGTAAGTGTCTGAACTCTTTAAAATGTCATTTGTTTTTTGTTACCCAAATGGTGAGCTTTACATGGACATGTGTGAATCGATTTCAAACTATTTTGTTTCGTTTAATAAAATCTGTCTTTAAAGATCTTACCTTTACTGATTGCATTCTACAGAAATTAACGTTGGCCAGAACTGTTCAGGTTTCACTACGCAATGTGCATCTGTAGCAATTTGCGACACAGGGGACATTTGCAGTGAGTAATCTTCCCTTACCTCATTTCACCTCTTCATGATCAATGAAATATAATTATATAAAAGTTTCAGATTGATGAAAGAAGTCTTATGAAGCAAAAAAAAATTAGTAAATTATTAATAAATAACAGTGTCTTTAAAAGATCTGCAAAAAGAAGACCTCAGACATATGACATAATACTTATAATTATTACATTATAACATGGTTACATGAGTTTATAAAATTTGCTATTAGCATACCATACTTGTGCATTTCGGACATAGTATAGTAAACGTCATATTCCTGCAAAGAATTTAACGAAATCGTGGATCACATCACAAACTAACACAGACATACTCTCTCTCTCTCTCTCTCTCTCTCTCTCTCTCTCTCTCTCTCTCTCTCTCTCTTTATTTTCCTACCTATCTATCAGTCCGTGATATATAAATGTATTGATACATACATCATGTATGTATACTTAGATACGTGTGTGTATACGCGTATTTCGACTATATTGATAAATCGTCTTATGCAATTCTAGAAGTTTACCACAATCATGTTTCACTATAAATATTCCAAATGTGTGTATTTTGCTCTTCAGAACTGAATCCTGGTGAAACGTGCACTTCAACCTCAGACACAAACTGCAAATCTGGAACAACATGCAATGGATCCAAATGCAGTAAGCCCTTCTTCATATTATCAATACAACATAATATGATGTGCAAACTCAGTCCTTTTTAGTCAAAACTTTAATTCAACCTCTACTTAAGAAAACCCTCGTAAAACTCATGATCGCTGACGTCTACAACGAATTATAGCATAGATAATTATGCTGATAATTGTGAAGATAATAATGAGGATGATATTCATAAAACATTCTAAGTAATTGTTCCAACGTGTCTAATAAGTGTGGTAATTTTGCTATAAATTTACAAATAATTTTACGTTTACTGTAGTATATATAAAACACCATTGAAACTAGTTGGTTTTCAGTTTTTATACCCCCATTGGTATGCCGATTTAATGATAACTAGGCCGTATTCGATATTAACATGAACAATGAAGTGAGGTGATTATATTGAGATTCGATTGTTCTCTGGAGAGTTAGCGGGTTGTTGCATTAATAGAATCCTGAGTAAGAATAATGCTCGATTATGACACTTCCACTGCAGCATGTAGTAGTATTGTCTATAATGAAAGCGGTAACGATAGTAATAATAGTAATCCTCACCATAATAATAAAAATACTACTACTACTACTACTACTACAACTACTTAAATGTTACAAAAGTTTAGTGTACATTGAATAGTAAACATTGATAACGGTAAGTACATATAAATTCAATATTAGGTCATCATTGTTCAAAATTCAGGGAATGAACTTCCGTTTCTTCGAACTTCTAGAATTCTCAGCAGTAGGAATGTCTCTATTTAGAGTCCAACAGTAATCAGCCATCATGACTGCATCCCATCGTCCCTGAGACCTGGTTTCCATCTCTTTCATATCCTGATGAAATCTCTCCCGTTGCTTGTCGCTCATTGATCCAAGATTTTCAGGAAACCGATCCATATGTGAGAATAAGTAATGTATTTTGATGCTCATGATGCATCCAATATTTTTGAAAGCAGTCAGCATATTGGCAACAAGCTCTGCATAGCTACTGGAATTATTGTTGCCAAGAACGTTTTTTCATGACCAGAACAAAAGCCTTCCACGTTTCCAGTTCCACTTCATTCATTGAGTTTTCAAACTCTGGATCTCTGATTAGCACACGGAGTTGTGGACCATTAAAAATGCCAGCTTTCAACTTCTCAATGGTCAACCCTGGAAAAGCATGACACAAGTAAGCGAAACTGCCACCATCCTTGTCCAGAGCTTTGGTGAACTGTTTGATTAAGCCAAGGTTAATGTGCAGTGGTGGGAAAAGTATCTTGTCTCTGTCCACCAGAGGGTTGTTTATGAGGTTCTTTTCTTTGCAAGGTACCAATTCTTCCCGTACAGGCTAATCCTGCTTCGTGTAATGCTGTGCTTTGTCCCTACTATCACACATGCACAGAAAGCACTTGATGAATCCAGATTATTGTCCCAACAAACATTTTACCATCTTCAGGTCAACACAAAGTAACCGGTGACCCATCAAATGCGCGAACGACAAAAGCGCGCCGACAAAACCGCGATGGACAAAAGCGCGCCGACAAAATCGCGTTCTTTGAAATCGACAAATTCGCGCCGACAAATGCACGCCGACAAAATCGCGATATTATTAAGATTTGATTCTTTTCATTGCCTTTGTGTAAGGATTATTTGCACGTAGTATCTCATAATATTGATCTTTAAATAAAATTATTAAGATTTGATATACGCTTAATTCGTTTCATTGCCTTTGTGTAAGGATTATTTGCATGCAGTATCTCTTAACATTGCTTTGTGTATCGTAATATTGATATCTACATATGTTATTATTACATTCTTGTACTATTTAACATGTATCATCGCGATTTTGTCGATCGCGATTTTATCGGCGCGATTTTGTCGACACGATTTTGTCGTCGCGCATTTGTTCATCGCGATTTTGTCGGCGCGCATTTGTTCATCGCGATTTTGTCGGCGCGCATTTGTTCATCGCGATTTTGTCGGCGCGCAATTGTCGTTCGCGCATTTGTCGGTGAACCAAAGTAACCATCCATGCCGATCATAAAGATTTTCACCAGCACGTACTTCACTGCTTCGTACTTCTCATTCACTGTAGTCTAATGAGCTAGAGGTACTGAGGCAAACTGGTTACCATTGTGTAGCAGAACACATTTCAGTGATCGCTTGCTGCTGTCAATGAACAATCTCCAATATTCAGGTTTATACTGTGGCACTCCAATCTTGTGCAGAAGCTGCGCAATATCTGTACAGTACACCAGGTCTAGTACACCAGGTCCTTCTCTGTAGAGATAAACTGAGGTACTCGTGATGTCTGTTGTGGTAGAAGGTGATGTGAACACTGTCAGAAAGGACATTTTCCCCTCTATCTGGATTCCAATAGTTCAGTAGATGACTTTGACAAGTTGAGATCATGAACTAGATCATTTAGCTACTTTTGCGAAAAAAGGATTTGAAACATCATCATCAAGAAACACTAATTCTTCTTCTTTCTATTCTTCAACACTTTAAAACTCAGGTTCTATGACAAGTCTACAACGAATTATAGTATTCATAATGATGTTGATAATTGTGAAAATAATAGTGAAGTGTGATATACATCTCAATTTAATCAACATACTATGTGTGTGTTCAAACATGTCTTATAATTGTGATATTAGAGCAAACATTTTAAATACAATTTCACATTTACTGTCTTATATGAAAAAAAAAATTCAAAAGTAGACATTCTTCTGATTTCCAGTCCTTGTGCTTTGCTTAGTACTATGATAATGAAAGAACGAGTATTTTTAATTACGTCCTACTCCGAGATTCATGACGTAAAAAATTAAGTAAACATAACTCTTGTCAATAAAATTGTTGAATATTTAATTTACTTTTCAAAACACGTACATTTTAATGTTATTCTGTCTTGCTAAAATAAACACGGTGTGTATCCAATTTAACATCAACTATTCATCTTCCAAAGAAACGCGATTACAAATATACTTATTTATGTCATTGTTATATCTGATTTAATATTTTTGGTAAAGGATAAACAACTTTAAAATGGCATTCTCTGCAAACTGTACAGGATAGGGCATACCTTAATAACAGACACGGTCCCATATAGACGTTTCGTGTCTTCTGAATATTTTTAAGTGTCTGAACTCTTTAGAAAACAATTTCAATTGTTTTTCTTACACAATCCTGAACTTTAAATGGTCAGGCAAAGTTGTGAATCGATTTCAAACTAAATTTTGTTTCGTTTAATAAACTCTGTCCTAAAAAATCTTATCTTTATTACCATTATTGTATTCTACAGAAATTAACGTTGGCCAGAACTGTTCAGGTTTCACTACGCAATGTGCATCTGGAGCAACGTGCGACACAGGGGGCATTTGCAGTGAGTAATCTCCCCTTACCTCCTTCATGTGTTCCACACGATGAAAATTAACTTGAAAAATATTAAACTGATTAAAAAAAAAGTTATGAAGCAAAAAGTAATTTAGTAAATTATTAATAAATAAGAGCATCTTTAAAATATCTGGAAATAGGAATCAAACGTAATATATAACAGACATATTTATTACAGTATAGTATGTTTAATGAGTAAAATAAATCGCTTCTCCAACAACATATTTTGCTTTTCTACCACAGATGAGTAAACGTCAAATTCCTGAGAGCAGATTACCGCAATCGTGGATCACTTCACAGACTTTCACAGACTCACTCGTCTCTCTCTCTCTCTCTCTCTCTCTCTCTCTGTCTTGCTGGTGGTCTGTCTGTCTGTCTGTCTGTCTCTCTCTCTCTCTATTTATATATTTATTTATTTATTATATATATATCTATCTACCTATCTATTTATCAGTCTGATTATTATGTATGTATACTTAGATACATGTCTGTATACGTGTATTTTGAATATATTGATAATTCGCATTATGCAATTTGAGAGGTTTATCACAATCATGCATCAGTGGTAGTATTCTATACATTTTGCTCTTCAGAACTGAATCCTGGTGAAACGTGCACTTCAACCTCAGACACAAACTGCAAATCTGGAACAACATGCGATGGATCCAAGTGCAGTAAGTTCTTCTTCATTGTTTTCACCACAACATAATATGTTGTGAAAACTCAGTCTTTTTGTATTTAAAACATTAGTGTAAAAACTCTACATAAGAAAACTCTAATAAAACTTAAGCTCTATTACAAGTCTACAACTAATACTAGTATTGACAATGATGATGATAATTGTGAAGCTAATAATGAAGATGATATTTATCCACCTTCATAAAACATACTGCGTGTATGTTCAAACGAGTCGTGTATTTGTGATATTCGTGCTACCATTTTACATACAGTTTGTCGTTCAAAGTATTACATACAAAACACCACTGAAAGTAAGTGGTTTTCAGTTTTTATTGCCTCATTGTTATGCCGGTTTTAATGATAATGACTAAAGCTAAGATTATTAACTAGGCCGTATTCGATGTTTCATGTCATACATGTTAATATGTACAGTAAAGTGTTGAGAGTATAAAGAGGTTCTCTTGTTCTCTGGAGCGTTAACGGGTTGTTGCTTTCCGAAGTGTATTCAAGCTGTAATGGAATTCTGAGCAAGAATAATGCTCGGTTATGTCCCTTCTAATGTTGTATGTAGTAGTATTGTCTATTGTGATACAGGTAACGTGATAAAAATGATGATATGACATTTAAGAACCAATAGACATCATATTGAAAATATATTTAAAATTGTTGAATATGTAATTTTATCATCACAAAACGCATATTTTAATGTTATTTTGTCGTGCTAAAAAACACGTTGTCTATCAACATTAACTATTCATCTTTTTAGGAGTTAGTGCTTACAAATACAAGTCTTTATGTGATTGGTATTTCTGATTTAATATTGTTTGTAAACTATAAACACATTTAAAATGCCATTCTCTACAAACTGTACAAAGCATGACACACCTTAATAATTGACAAGATACAATACAACACCTTTGGTATATTCTGAATATTGGTAAGTGTCTGAAGTCTTTAAAATGTCATTTGTTCTTTGTTACCCAAATGGTGAGCTTTACATGGACATGTGTGAATCGATTTCAAACTATTTTGTTTCGTTTAATAAACTTTGTCTTTAAAGATCTTACCTTTATTGATTGCATTCTACAGAAATTAACGTTGGCCAGAACTGTTCAGGTTTCACTACGCAATGTGCATCTGTAGCAATGTGCGACACAGGAGACATTTGCAGTGAGTAATCTCCCCTTACCTCATTTCACCTCTTCATGGTCAATGAGATATAATTATATAAAAGTTTCAGATTGATAAAAGAAGTCTTATGAAGCAAAACAAATTTAGTAAATTATTAATAAATAACAGTGTCTTTAAAAGATCTGCAAAAAGAAGACCTCAAACATATGACATAATACTTATAATTATTACATTATAACATGGTTACATGAGTTTATAAAATTTGCTTCTAGCGTACCATACTTGTGCATTTCGGACATAGTATAACAAACGTAATATTCCTGCTAGGAGTTTAACGAAATCGTGGATCACATCACAGACAAACTAACACAGACATACTCCTCTCTCTCTCTCTCGCTCTCTTTATCTATCTATCTATCTATCTATCTATCTATCTATCTATCTATCTATCTATCTATCTATCTATCTATCTATCTATTTATCTATCTATCTATCTATCTATCTATCTATCTATCTATCTATCTATCTATCTATCTATCTGTCTTCCTACCTATCTATCAGTCCGTGATATATAAAAGTATTGATACATACATCATTTATGTAACTTAGATACGTGTGTGTATATGAGTATTTCGACTATATTGATAAATCGAATTATGCAATTCTAGAAGTTTTCAACAATCATACTTCACTATAAATATTCCAAATGTGTGTATTTTGCTCTTGAGAACTGAATCCTGGTGAAACGTGCACTTCAACCTCAGACACAAACTGCAAATCTGGAACAACATGCGATGGCTCCAAGTGCAGTAAGCCCTTCTTCATTGTTTTCAACACAACATAATATGTTGAGCATTCTTGCAGTCTTTTTTTATTTAAAACTTTAATTAAAATCTTCCTTAAAATAACTCTCATAAAATTCATGTTCGATAACAAGTCTACTTCTGCTTCTAGTTTTGATGACACCATGTGACGATAATGATGATGATATTTATCTACCTTCATGCAACATACTAACTGATTATTTAGACGTGTCTTATGATTTTAGTACTAACAGATTACATGTAGTTTGTCGTTTACTGTATTGCATGCAACATAGTAAGTGATTATTTAGACGTGTCTTATGATTTTAGTACTAACAGTTTACATGTAGTTTGTCATTCACTGTATTGCATGCAAAACACCATTGAAAATAGACGGTTTTCACTTTTTATAGCTCCATTGTTTTGCCGGTGTTAATGATATAGAGAAGCTCTATGATTGTACACTAATGTGATGCTTTGCTGGAAGATTGCCAAAAGTATAGTGAGTAATACCAGTGATAAAATACAACACAGAACAGTGAATCACGCTAACCCGAGTAGTGTAAGTATCAACAAGAAATATATTCAACAAGACATAACATTAGACAGCGTGGTTATATATAGCAAATATTTCAATAGTTACAATTAGAGCTTAAACATATAACTAAATACTTAACGAATTCATGTATATACTATTTACAAGTAGATCACAAATTATACATCAGTTCTTGATAACTAACAACTTAAATCTTTCTCTAGCAATTTTCCATTCAATTCATCAGATTTTAAATTGTTCAATGTCTTTTCAAGTTTGTATCAAAACATAATACGTTAAAATCTTTACTAAACGTTTACATTAACAATATTAGAAATAGAATAATAGAAAATCATAGAAAGACGTTACAACATTGATCTGAGAGCTGGACACGCAGAATTCACCTGACTGCTTATGTGTTCAAAACAATGACAAGTGATTAATACATGATATACGAGCAGCGTAGTTCAAGCATCTGCATAAATAACAGTCTACTCACATAGTACATCTTATTAAAATAAAATTATCACACATAAATAACAGTCTACTCACATAGTACATCTTATTAAAATAAAATTATCTGCATAAATAACAGTCTACTCACATAATACACCTTATTAAAATAAAATTATCACACATAAATAACAGTCTACTCACATAGTACATCTTATTAAAATAAAATTATCACACATAAATAACAGTCTACTCACATAATACATCTTATTAAAATAAAATTATCACATATAAATAGCAAAATGAACAAAATATGCTGTCTCAACCACTCAGTTAACTCACCATCAAGATAACGGATGCCATTCAATACCAGACTTCATATTCAAATCATCAGACAATAGATTTCTGGTACAGCAGGTAAAATTTTTGATCCAAGTCCATTGACTGGACTCGTTCATGTAAATAACAACCATTGGATAGTCAAAACTACCCACCCAGTAGCGATGGTTTGCATTACATAAGCAATTTTTAGAATATTCTCATCTCGGCTATTTACTTCAATGACAGTTACAAAATTACCATTATTATAATGAGTACACATTGTTGGATTAATCTGACAATTTAACAAATTATATAACAAATACATTTTAAAATAGGGAGAGTAAAATATTTTCTGCCACAGATAGATAGATAGATAGATAGATAGATAGATAGATAGATAGAGAGTCAGACAGACACAGATACAGACAGACATATAGACAGATGCACACACATACAGACAGACAGAAAGAGAGAGAGAGAGAGAGAGAGAGAGAGAGAGAGACGGATACAAAGAAAGACAGACAGAAAGACAGATAGATAGATAGATAGATAGACGGACGGACGGATATACATACAGATAGTTAAGTAATATTCTGTATTTTGACTATAATTTAACAAGTAATGTTTTAATTAATTGCATTCAATTATATATGCATTCACAGAACTGAATCCTGGAGGCGTTTGTACCTCTGTAAGTGGCAATGCTGCTTACTGTAAATCTGGAACAACCTGTGATGGAACAACCTGTAGTGTGTATTTAATTTTTTCTTTATTTGAGTCTATATTCTATTTATAATCACAGTCTAATTTAAACAATAGTCTACGTCTTATTTTAGAATTTGTGATCTATGATAACTGATTGACGTATAGTTTTAATATATTAAATTACAATCGATGGTGTAGAATACAAACAGACAATTGTTATATTTTTTGGAATTATAATTAATAAGATACAAAAAGAAATTATGTATAGTTATGTAAACTAATATTGACATTTCTTCTAAAACAGCTCTTCATTTATGTTTAACTATTTCGCAGAAATAAATGTAGGTCAGACATGTGCTGGCTTTACCTCTGACTGCTCATCTGGATCATCGTGTGATACCGGAAACATTTGCAGTTAGGAACGACATTTCATTTTTTCACTTTCTAACTTTACTTTCAAGCTAGTTCGAATTGAGAATGATACTGGTAACTGTTATCATTATTCCCCAGTAATATATAAACAAATATATATATATCAATTCAATTAAGTCATATGCTTTGTGAGTACTTCAACGTGTAATATCTTTCCGACATTATTATTTTTCACAATTAACATTTTCACTTCCTTCAGTACATATAAACTTAGACACAATTACAATCAAACAAAAATAAATGTAAGTGTATACGCAAGAATGTATATATGAGCGTATTCCATAAATAGATAGATAGATAGATAGATAGGCATACAGATAGATAGAAAGATAGATAGACAGACAGACAGATAGACAAACAGACGTATTATATAGATAGATAGATAGATAGACAGACAGACAAACAGACAGATTAGATAGATAGATAGATAGATAGATAGATAGATAGATAGATAGATAGATAGATAGATAGATAGATAGATAGATAGATAGATAGATAACCCACTCATATTCTGTATGCTGACAATATTTTCATAATTACAAGTTTAAATGATAACTCTCTATTCCATTTTCTTTCACAGAACTAAATCCTGGAGGTAATTGCACTTCTGCAAGTGGCAATGCTGCTAACTGTAAATATGGGACAAAATGCGATGGAACCTCTTGTAGTGAGTATTTTTATCAGTTCTTTTGACTATATGTTCTAATAATAAACATAATCTTCTTTGTAATATTCTAGGTGTTATTGTTCAGTTTGTAAATTATGATAAAACGATTGGCATGTGGTACTAATACATGAAATTACAATATGTGAAGAATATAACAAGACGTGTTATATTTTTAGGAATATAATCACTAGGATTCAGAGTTTAAAAAATAAATTTTGTTAATTCTTTACTATTGACATTCTTACTAAAACAATTCCTCGTTTGATTTATCTATTTCGCAGAAATAAATGTAGGTCAGACCTGTGCTGGTTTTACCGCTGACTGCTCATCTGGATCATCGTGTGACACCGGAAACATTTGCAGTTAGGAATGACATTTTTTACTTTCAGAGTTTACCTTTAAAGATTGTTCGAAATAAGAATGATACCACGAAAATGTTATCATTATTCAGCAAATATATAATTCATATCTATTTTTATATCAATGCAATAAGGTCATATAAAATTTGTGAATATGCCCACGTCTACATATCTTTGCTTATATCTTTCTTTTCTCACAATTATCATCTTCAGACGTGTCTCTACATGTATATATATACAAATAATACAATCAAACAAATATAAGAATATGTATATTCGCATGTACGCTTTATGAACTTATTGTAGATAGATAGAGAGAAAGATTAGCCGACGTTTGGATGGATGGATTATTTAGAAAGATTGTTAGATAAGCAGAGAGAGAGAGAGAGAGAGAGAGAGAGAGAGAGAGAGAGAGAGAGAGAGAGAGAGAGAGATGAATGGGTAAATAAATAAATATATATCCCGTCCAGTAATATATGTATGCTGAAAATATTTTCATAATTACAAGTTTAAATGATAACTCTCTATTCCATTTGCCTTCAAAGAACTGAATCCTGGCGGCGTTTGCACTTCTGCGAGTGGCAATGCTATTAACTGTAAATCTGGAACAACTTGCGATGGAACCGCTTGTAGTCAGTATTTGCTTCAGTTCGTTGACTTTACATTCTAATTGTAAACACAATCTTCTTTGAGTAGTTTTGGAGTTATTGTTGAATTTGTGTTCTTTAATAAAATGATTGACGTGTTGTAATAATATATTAGATTATAGTCTGTGTATAATACAAAAGACAATAGTTATAATGTTATAATTATAATGAATACGATTCAAAGTGAAGAATTGTATATAATTACTTAATCTAATATTGACATTCTTACTAGAACAGCTCTTCGGTTAATGTTTTATCGTTTTCAGAAATAAATGTAGGTCAGGCATGTGCTGGCTTTACCTCTCACTGCTCCACTGGATCATCGTGTGACACCGGAAACATTTGCAGTTAAGAACGACTCTTTATTCTTTCCCTATGGAACTTTGCCTTTAAAGATTATTCGAAGTTAGTATAATACCATAAATATGTTATCACTAATCAGCAAATATATAAACATATATTTTTATATCAATGCAACAAAGTCACACAATTTCTGAGTATGTCCACTTCTACATATCTTTACTTACAGCTTTGATTTTTGAAAATTAACGTCTTCACATACATGTATACATATAATAAATGGATACAAATAAAAAGAAGGAAAAGTATATGTAGAGAAGGAGGCTTCTGCTCTCCCCCCCCCCCATACCGACAGAGGGCGGTTGATGGTATGCGCCAAACTGGTGCACCCTGTTTTACCCACTTATGCCAGCCCTCCTGCCCTCCACCTCAGCCGCACCGCAAGTCTGTGGGGATTCCCCAGAAGCAGACCAGATGAAAGGTCTATTGCGTCACACACAATGAGTCACACTCAAGAAGGAACATAAGTTGTTTTTTTCTAGTATATTTATGAAGAATACGTAATTTAAAGAATTATTTTTTGTTGAAATCAATGGTGATATTGATCTGTTACCGATTCTTTAACATACATCAGGCAAATGTCGCAATAGTGAAAATAAACAAAATGAGCGAAATTTCAGCTCTTGCACTTGACATTTATGGAACTATAAATAGATTAATCAGCAACACATTAATCTTATGCGTTGTGCTTACTTCTCTACAGAACTGAACCCGGGCGGTGTGTGTTCTTCAGCCACAGCCGTGAACTGCAAATCTGGCACGACATGCGATGGATCAAACTGTAGTAAGATTTTATGTCGCTCTTCACCTAACGCACAGTTGTATTATGATTGTATTGGCATTAATAGGGTTAATGTGAGCATTATTAGAAGTATGTGTGTGTATTTGTGTGCCTGTGTTTACGATTGTTCGAATGTATTTCTGGTATGTCTGAAATCTAATTTTCACTGCTATAAGTCAGTCAGTCAGTCAATCAGTCAGTCAGTTAGTACAAGTTGTGTTGTATTTTTAAACATCCGAATTATGAGAGGCAAAACAAAAGAATTTAATGTAATATATTTATTTTTAAATAATATTGTTTACCGATTTCATTTATGTTTGCATTTGTAGTTGATTGAATGTACACACACTCTAACTTTCCGTTAATAAAAATCGATAGAAGAAATCTAATAAATGAAAGAGATGTCTTTCATTAACTTATTTCTATTGTTTACTTCATAACCTGTTTGATCGGTTGCTTATTTAAGCATTTATTTAGTTTTAACTATGATGTCTGTCACCAATATACAATTGAGTCTTAAGTCACTGTTCTGACAAACTCTGCCTAGATGTTTATTGCAGAACAAACCTATGGGGACGACATGATCAAATATGGTTTTTATTTTTTATGTATAAAATGTAGATTTTTAATTACATAACTGGAAGTACGCAATTTCCAATGGGTGTTTGCTTACGTCATTTAACGTTTTTATTATTATTAATTTATAATGACTTTGCAATCAATCAGTACCAAATGACAATATTCAATCACATATCACGATCTTGATTACACGTCAAGATTTAAATGACTTTTGAGAGGCCTGTAATATTAAATACAAAGAGATATTAAATGAATTTTGGGAGGCCTGTAATATTAAATACAAAGAGATATTAAATGAATTTTGGGAGGCCTGTAATATTAAATACAAAGAGATATTAAATGAATAACATAAAATCGTTTAAAGAAATGTTATGACAGCTGACAGAAGCTCGACAGACCTTAGTTTACATTTTATTTACTGTATTTAAAATGTGTGTTCATAAATATAATAAAATTCCGACACATGAAGTGCCATAAATTTCAGGAGACGTGAAAGTACAAAAAGTATGCTAAATCATGTACAGCTGAAGCGAAAACTTGAATTATGTGTTATAAGTTATACACTGATATTTGTATTCATCTCCAACAGAACTTAATGTTGGACAAAACTGTACAGGCTTTACCTCACAGTGCACGTCAGGGGCTACGTGTGATGCAGGGAATGTGTGCAGTAAGGAATTCTTCAGTGTTATATATTCTTTAACGATACTTCAATATTATCGATATAAACACACTAACATATCGACCAGTCATACATGGATTATTTCAGTCAATCCAGAATTCAATCTCAATTTCATGCAAAACTGAATATTGAGAAAAAACAATTTTGTTTAAATTTTAAAATGCCAATCAAACATGAATGAAATATAAACAATAACAATAATCATTATTTTTTTGTATTTTATTTTGTTTTAACTTTACCATACCTCTCTCTCTCTCTCTCTCTCTCTCTCTCTCTCTCTCTCTCTCTCTCTCTGTCTCACTCTACCATTTCTATCTATCTGTCTCTGTCAGATGTCTGTCTGACTATCTATCTATCTATCTATCTATCTATCTATCTATCTATCTATCTATCTATCTAACTATCTATCTGTCTGTCTGTATATCTATATATATATATATATATTTATCTATCTATCTATCTATCTATCTATCTCTCTCTCTCTCTATCTCTCTATCTCTCTATCTCTCTCTCTATCTATCTATCAATCTGTCTGTCTGTCTATCTATCTATCTCTGTCAGTCTACCTAAAATCCATCCACCCATGTATCTATTTATTTATCTATCTACTTGTCTGCATGTCTATTTATGCATTTACATATAATTTCCATGTGCGTACAAGGACACATATTTATTTATATTTAGCATTCAGCACCTAAAGATACAGAGTGGGCCAAGAGTAGGTATACAATAGTGTCCCCACATATAGTCCTGCAGCTAAGATAACACTTGATATTCTTTACATTACTAATGGTCATAGATGCCTGTATAGTATAATGATAAATAAATAAATATAAATAAAATGCCGTGATCCGATCATTCCTTTAAGCATGATAATAAAATAAATAGGTATAACACTTATTACTGACTTTAAAGATAATTGTATTTTATTTACGTACAAATATTTGTTCTCTTTGATAATGATTTCGTTCTTGTATTCTCCCTTAGCTTTATTAATCTAACTTGACCTTTTCATATTGTTTTCATATTATAATAATTCTAATATTGCCTACATAATAATATATACACTTGACTGCTAAGGAATCAATGTACATGTACATAGAATAAGAATCCTTAATGAAATGGAAGTTAAATATTAAGGAACGTCTTTACAAATACAGTTGCTTACAGCAAGCATGCCATTGCTAATCGAAAAGTTACTGTTTCAGAGAAAATGGTTGATACAGTCTGCACCGATGTTTCTGAGTGTGTGGCCAACACTAACTGCAGTGCATCGAAATGCACTTGTGCAGCAAAATTCGTTAAGCAGTCATCGGGGATATGTTGTAAGGATCTATTAATATACGTTTTGCGCTTAATGCGATTGAATTTGCGTCTGTAATTTGTATCTGAGTGAAACAAATCGTAAATGAAATTTGATGCATGGAATTGTGTCAGTACGAAACCTACCGAATTTATTCACATTGCATGTTATTTTATTTGTGAAGAATGTACGCTAAGTGTGGACATGTTATTTTATTTGTGAGGAATGTACGCTAAGTGTGGACATGTTATTTTATTTGTGAGGAATGTACGCTAATTTATTGGCATTGCATGTTATTTTATTTGTGAAGAATGTATGCTAATTTATTGACATTGCATGTTATTTTATTTGTGAAGAATGTATGCTAATTTATGACATTGCATGTTATTTTATTTGTGAAGAATGTATGCTAATTTATTGACATTGCATGTTATTTTATTTGTGAAGAATGTATGCTAATTTATTGACATTGCATGTTATTTTCTTTGTGAAGAATGTATGCTAATTTATTGACATTGCATGTTATTTTCTTTGTGAAGAATGTATGCTAATTTATTGACATTGCATGTTATTTTCTTTGTGAAGAATGTATGCTAATTTATTGACATTGCATGTTATTTTATTTGTGAAGAATGTACGCTAAGTGTGGACATGTTACGTCTATGTCGTTGATCCACGTTGCAGTGCTGAAAGCTGGCGAGACATGCACGGTTGCTGCAGACTGCACAGAAAATGCCGAGTGTCTGACAGGGAAGATCTGTACCTGTAAAGCCACGTACACGAAACAAGACTCTGGAACCTGTCTGTGTAAGACAGCGTTCCTTTGACAATATATTATATAACTGTTTGTTTTGTTAAGTATTCTGAGTCATGTGAAAGCATAAGCACCCCTTCTTTGCCATGTTAGATCACAGTTTCTGCATATGTTGTAATTCAATAGTTAACACTTCTTAATTATGTTCTATCGCTTTTCTAGTTTATTTTAAAAGAATAACATTTTATAAACTAATTTATTTCTATTAATATTCGGAACATTTTAAATCCTTCCTTTTACCTTATTATAAATCATTTCTTACTGTATCTATTGCTTTAGAAGAAAATATTAACATGCGAAAGCTCATGTTCCAAACACTAAAACAAATATATATATGTTTAATTAATGAATATTAATTATAAATTATTTTCCTATATAATCATATTTCCTTTTTTGTTGTTTTTTAAAATTTTATTCTACAGCTGCCGCCAGTAGGCTAATTCAGCCACTCGTACTTCTATTTGTCTCGGTGTTCCTGGGATCTCATCTCGTCTAACTTGTGATATGCTGTCACTTTTTTGTCTCGGTGTCCTGGGATCTCATCTCGTCTAACTTGTGATATGCTGTCACTTTTTTGTCTCGGTGTTCCTGGGATCTAATCTCGCCTAATTTGTCATAAGCTGTCACTATAACAATATATTTGTAACAATTAATTTTGTCATGTAACCATTTGAATTTGTCATTCCATTATTTCAAATTGTAACACTTTTATGTGTTTTCTACAAACATTTATGAATGCATGTATGTTCACAATATATACTTGTAAAATGTAATCCGACTTTAACACCAAACAGGTAACATCATTTTACCTCTTTCCTTTTCTCATTCTATCTGAATAGTTTATTATCCTCACAGTCACACTTTTTCTTAAATGAAAACAAAATGAAAATAATAATACATCATGTTAGTAATAAAGAAAATGGTTTTATTAAAATTTAGCACAAAAATCAAATGTTTTATCTTTCGGTTCTGCCACTTTACTTGCGTGCAATAGAATAGTACGATTAACGTATTTTATTTTACACTTCGTTTTAATAGGTCAGAGAGCGTAACGTTAACAGTGATACTAATATTAAATAAAGGATGTATTTTTAAATCATCGTCTTGAAACATTGTATGATTCCTTACCATTTTAAATAACATATTATAATATAACTAAACAAAACATTGAAACATTGTACGATTCCTTACCATCTACAATTCACCAATGCACATAAAGTGACATAAAGATGTGTCGATCTTTATAAAGAATTTGCTCGCATTGTTATTTTGAAAGAATACATAATGAAATATTCACAACTCACCTTGCTCTTTGCGATATGCTGTGATACGTATGTATTTATTTGGGAAAGTGCACATTGCATTTATTAACATTTGTTTCTTGTTAGTAGATTATTGTAAGGAAGGAAAATATTGAGATAGCAAAACACTCAATGTAATTGACGAGATTTGAAGAAATTGATAAAAGAGATAATGTATTTTTATGAAGCAAATTTGTATATATATTTTTTTATAAGTAAATTTATTTCAAGAATTGTCTCCCTTGTTCTGTAAAGAAAAAATGCAGAATCACCATGGAGATGGATAGAAGAAATGTGTTGTTAAACCTACAGTGGTTTTGGATCTCTGCCCCAGCTGAAATATAATATGAACACTCTGTTATAGTTTTCATAATGTATACTAGTATTATGTGTATTTTTATATTTTTTAATTTTAATTTTTTCAATTTATTTACCTATCTACCTACCTACCTATCTATCATCTATCTATCTATCTATTTATCTATCTATCTATCTATCTATCTATCTATCTGTCCGTCCGTCCGTCCGTCCATCCATCCATCCATCCATCCATCTATCTATTTATCTATCTGTCTGTCCGTCCGTCCATCCATCCATCCATCCATCCATCTATCTATCTATCTATCTATCTATCTATCTATCTATCTATCATTGCTAGATACACCACACCCGCAACAATCATTATATAGACATCCTTAAATACATATGCATCTAACTTAAACGAAATTAGTAGATTTGCACATATTCGCCAGTAAGGAAAATGTACGATGACAAGTTGCAGCTGAAAATAAAAAAAATAAACCATTAAACCTATTATCATCCTTATCTATTTTTGAATGAAATGCAGTCAAGTTTACTAGTATGAGAATAGGTACACTATGCAGTTTACAGTTAATTACTTGCATGATAAATAGGTACAGTATTCAGTTTACGGTTAATTACTTGAATATTTTAATACTAATGTACCTGTGAACAATTTATATCAATACTGAAATGCTATGTAAATGTTCTCTAGACATATCAATACTGAAATGCTATTTAAATGTTCTCTAGACATATCAATACTGAAATGCTATGTAAATGTTCTCTAGACATATCAATACTGAAATGCTATTTAAATGTTCTCTAGACATATCAATACTGAAATGCTATGTAAATGTTCTCTAGACATATCAATACTGAAATGCTATGTAAATGTTCTCTAGAAATAAATCGAATGTCATCCTTTAAACTTTACAAATACGTTCTTAAATGTCAATGATCTCATAGTCAAGTGCAACATATTGATATTATTAACTCTGTCTAATGCTCTCGCTGTCACTCTCTTCGCTCTCAATATTATTGCACTTATACACACAGAGACACAGATACAGACACACACAGACACACACACACACACACACACACACACACACACACACACACACACACACACACACACTCACACATGAACAACATAGAAGTGTGAGTCACGGACCCTAAACGGACACTTCACATTACATTTGTGCCTGTCTACAAGAACATAAGATTTGTGTGGTTCATGATAAAAAAAAATAAATAAAAATTTCGCCTTTCGATTATTATATTCACACTGCAAGTGTTATCTGATGCACATCTCTATTGTTCAGCATTCTCTTGTTTTGCTTACATTCATTTGGTGTTGTCATTATGAAGACTGGCGTAGTCACTGAATAGTTAGAGGTTGTCGTTCTGTAGACTGATATTGGTGGTGGAGTTGTTGTGAGAATTGGATTTGTTGTAGGTAAACTTTTACATGTTCTGCAGCATTCTTTCAAGTATGCTTCTCCTTGGTGAGAACAGTAATATTCAATACAACCAGTATTTTTGTCTCCGTATTCGCAACCTGTAAAGATTATTAGAATGAATATTTGAGATACACACTATGCACAAAGTAAATACAGACAAATTAAAATGTTCCTAATTACTTCTGTGGCAATGTACAGTTTATAATGAACAATGAATTAATCAAGCGAATCTATTTAATAAAATTGTATTTAAGGTAGATGTGAGTACAAATGTAAAAACTATCCTCTTTGAAGTGTGTTTACTTACCAGGAAGTTAAAAGGCTTAGAGGGACATATATTGTTATTTATTATTATTATTATTTTGCTACAACCAGATCTACCTTGAATTCCATTAGTTACCTGTATGCAATTTTCCCTGCATTATATTACACCTCTCTATGGGCATGCATGCATGCATGTGTTTGTGTGTGTGGGAGGGAGGTGTTGGTACCCCATATGCTGGACAACACGAAATACACAACAATTTGAGATCAATCGCTCTGTTAACTCATTACAGCCCCCCCCCCCCCCCCCGGAAGGATTCCTCACATATAGGACAGACAGGATGGACAAACAAGTAATAAAATGGTTGGACAGACAGACAAATGGACAGATGGATGGAGAGACAGACATGATGATTTCAGTTAAATGAATTTTACATGAAATAAAGATGGTAAGAAATGACACAAGACAGATGAAAATTAATAAAATATTTATAAAAGAAAATTAAACAAATAATGAAAAAATAAAATAGCAATCAATTTCAAAACACGCATAGCACATTGCTCATTATATCTATCAGAAACAAGTTAACCTCCCCTGGCCTCCCCTGACCAAGATCATATTGTATATTCTCAGTTCTCCAATAACAAAGATTTGCTCAAAGTTCCCAATAGTTCCTATATGGTTGGAGACCATTCTCACACTCCTGGCCAATATATTATTTTGGGCAGTTTAACATGATCACATTCTACAAAAAATTATTAATCATAAAGTATTATAAATGCAACTATAGCTTTCGTTCAGCAAAAACCAAGGATTGAAGTAATCTGTAATAATAGCCTATGGATTTCCTTAAAAAATATCATACACGTTTCAATCCTTTTGCCTTAATCATTCACACATAAATTTGCAGATATACACTCCGTCGAAATCTGGGCTTCCGTTACACACCTGGCATGTGTTGTTGTTGTGGAAGCACATGATTTGGATTAACTCCCCTGTTTAAAGACTACTCTGTTGACCTAAGGGCAGGATTACATCCAAACTCTCATTCACACATAGGATTAACAATACTTCCGACTTTTTTCTGCCCAATTGAACTTGCGTATGCTAAACAATAACCTTCCGCCCTCTTTCATTTACTGCCCCTTTTATGATCATGGATGTTCTTACTATGCGTTTACTTGTCTGATTTCCGCCTGACCAGTTTTCACAACATTATCTAGCTTAATTCTCTGGACCCAGAAAAGCATCCTTCTAGCTTACGGGTGATGCAATAACTACGTCATATGTCTGTGTAAGCTTATTAAACTACCTTTTGCATCTACTTTTAGATTTTGTTTACTACTCATTTCTTACATTTAAATGTTATTCCTTTCTATATTTCCTTTTTAAAAAAATATTTATTGATCGGAGCCGGGCAAGATTTATACATATTCTGACAGAGAAATCCACTCCACTACATTGTGTGAATTGTTTTTATTCTATAAATAATTTCTATACCTGTACATGCTCTTTAATCTTACAAAGATTTTAAACAGAACCTGTTATACATTTAAATTTGAATATATGAACCATACATTCTTTTATTTAACACATTGTTTTGAACATAAAGATGAAGCGTTACTGAAACATGTGATATCTGATGAATGAGTGAATGTTTCTCAGTCACTGTAGTTACTGACCTGGGACGCCTTTGTAAAATGCAGCACATGACTGACAGCAGCTTTTCCTCACTCCTTCGTCGTAGCAGTGGCCGGCGAAATTGGACACATGTTCACGACATGGTTTATTGGAATATTTGATAAAAGGATCATCTCCTAAAATGCACCCTTCTGCAAAAAGTGCATTATGAATAGCATACTTCATTTTTTCCAAGTAAAAAAAAAAACAACTTAATTATGGTATTGGACTAAGTCTTTGATATTTCTTTTTATTTTCTTACTTTTTCTTTTCTTGAATAAGTTCATAATTGCATGAACGTGTTTGTGTCCTATCTGATGTTTTGTGTAAGATAATGTTCTATGATACATGCAGAATAAATTGCATTTATAGACCTTGAGCGTGTGTCTGTGTGTGTGGTGTGTGCATGTGCATATGCGCGCTTGTGTGTGCATATGTGTATGTGTGTGTGTGTGTGTGCGTGTGTGCGTGCGTGTGTGTGTGTGTGTGTGTGTGTGTGTGTGTGTGTGTGTGTGTGTGTGTGTGTGTGTGTGTGTGTGATTTTGCTACGGTAACAAAGAGAACTATATTTTGTAGTATGCACGCGTGTGGAGGGTTGTTTAGTGAAAAGAATTAAACTTAATTAAGTATATTACATTAATTATTATGTATGCCGAATCAGTTTTCTTACGATTTGTTTCACCAGCACATTGCCCGTTATTTTTTCGTTAGGAAGGACATCAATCGTGTAAATCAAATGACATCTTTTGTTTTAGTATTATATTTGACTACATATAAGAAAATATATTTTTATTATTTAATTTTACACACTGTAGATGTATTTTATTAGCTAAATTATTTCTGTTTATATTGTAATTGCAGAAGCTTATAATACTGAGTTATCTTCCGAAGAAAAATGTTAATTCACATAACACCTTCTTATGACACTCTCTAGACCTCGAAATTAAATCAACTGTGGAATCGGTTTCTCGAGGAGAAAGAATTGTAATTCGATGTAAACCTAAATAAAATTCGATGTATTAATGGTAGAATTACCGTACATATTCGGATGTTTTCAAGCATTCAGCAAAGTCAGTTGTGAACATTCACTTATGCTAGATGCTGAACAAAATGATAAATCTTATCAGATTTAAAGAGTTCATACATTTTGTCCGTTGTAGAAAACTGAAGTTTGGTATATAAATTACAGTGTTGATTGTGTCAGGCTACAGTTTACTATTAATGTGCACAATCTTTATAAGGAACGAATATTTAGACAGAACCTATACCCAGTTAACATCATCTATTTACATTCACTGTGTGAACCAAGTTAAATTTTTGGTAAACGTCATCATTCCTTAAAATTTGTTTTAATGCTCTCTTTCGTATTTATAATAATCATAATTTCTTTACCTGGAAATGGGATGTAACCTATTATAAGAAGGAATGTTAACATCTAAAAAATACTGAATTCAGATTCAAATTTTGTTTAAAAGCCTTCATGTTTACTTGTATTTTTAACTATTACAAATAAAACAAGAACAACAAAGACACGAACGACATTGCGTATTGTTGCGCATACCCCCAATTTCGGGTGCTGCAGAATCAAACACGCACTCGCTGTTTATGCACCACTGTAACAAACAATTGAACATGTCAAATGTTGTGTGTACAAATACTGATGTGAACCTGTCATATTTTGTGTTTATACATACTGATATGAACATGTCAAATGTTGTGTGTACAAATACTGATATGAACATGTCAAATGTTGTGTGTATAAATACTGATATGAACATGTCAAACGTTGTGTGTAAAAATACTGATATGAACATGTCAAACGTTGTGTGTACAAATACTGATATGAACCTGTCAAATTTTGTGTTTATACATACTGATATGAACATGTCAAATGTTGTGTGTACAAATACTGATATGAACCTGTCAAATTTTGTGTTTATACATACTGATATGAACATGTCAAATGTGTGTATAAACACTGATATGAACCTGTCAAATGTTGTGTGTATAAATATAGATATACACCTGTCAAATGTTGTGTGTAAATACTGATATGAACATGTCAAATGTTGTGTGTATAAATACTGATAATATCAAAATAGGAGATAATTCTTTATCATCAAATTTTAATTTACGAGTTTATTAGCGAACATCAAATTAGTGAAATGTGAGATATAATATACACACATTATGCGTTAATAGATAATTAATAGCTATTTATTTATCTAATTAGCTATATATCTAGATATATCTAATTGGATGGATTAATGGATTGGAATGGATTAGTTTGGATTATAATGGATAGGATGGATCGATCGATTTTTTGGATGGATGGGTGTGTTGAAAGATAGATAGATAGATAGATAGATAGATAGATAGTTAGATAGATAGATAGATAGATAGATAGATAGATAGATAGATAGAGAGATAGATAGATAGATAGATAGATAGATAGATAGATAGATAGATAGATAGATAGATAGATAGATAGATAGATAGATAGATAGATAAGCATTGAAATCGTGGTGAATATTTCTCCTGATCTATAATATAAATATTACGAAGTTAATAATAACATTTTGGATTTCTTTAATAATATTATAACTATCATTTACAAAGAATTTACTTATTTTATTTGTGAAATCCACTTAAATTTCATGTGTAATCGTAATTAAGTTACCCTAAACTAGAATTGTATGAGACATGCATGATACTATATATAGCCCACACTCGATGCACTAGATACCTTCACACAATTCAAATACCTTTTTATTGCCACACGTTGTTCCTGTGGCAGGGGTTATTTTGTGGCACGCTTGTGTATTTAAAGGATTGTGGCATTGCATCCGGAAACACATCCCATTAACGCTAGTGCCACCTGGACCCTGTTAAAATAAATAAAGTACAATTTGTTCGTGGAAAAGGATAAAAGAAAAGAAAGTGGAGACAGAGAAAAACAGTGGTGAAAAAAAAACAGAAAACAAGCAGAAAAAGAGAAATACTACCAGTCAATAAATTGTATTTGTTGGTGGATCTGCAAAAATATGACCTTCGCCTATCAAGCATTTCGTAAATTGCAACCCGTGTAAGTCTGAAGAAATATATAGACAAATCTCTCTCTCTCTCTCACTCTCTCTCTCTCTCTCTCTCTCTAGTGAACACTAAATACATATATAGACACACTCTGATATATAGTGGCCACTACTAAGTCGAAGTCAGAATTCATTCGCATAATTGTGATTTTTAATTTTTCTGCTACCATTACTCCATTTTAAAAAAGTTTTCGTCCACCCCTAAGGTTATAAGTATTTGCGTTTTCATTTTAACTTCTGTCATCGTTTTTATGTCAGATCGGGATTTTAAAAATGATTCTTCACTGATATATATATAATCATAGACTTAAGTTTAAGGTTTATTTTTTTATTTAAGGTTTAATTCTTAATTAAGATTCTAAGCGTCAGTTTTAAGTTTTAGGTTTATGTGCTCTGATATTCCTACACTAGTTAGTATTTTTCTACTCACATATTTAATGTCACTTTCTCCTCAGGCTGGGGGGTTTGAAGATACACAAAACACCGTCGACATCGTGGTTCACTCCCTGGAACCCAAAGTAAAGTCGTCCCGCTGCTACCGTCTCAGTCTCTCATTAGGCCTATTTCTCAACTATTATGTTTTCTCATTACTTCTCGTTTCATTCCTCATTTCTTCGCATCTCATTTCTCATTTCTTCTCTTAACGTTTCTCATTTCTTCTCTTAACGTTTCTCATTTCTTCTCTTAACGTTTCTCATTTCTTCTCTTCTCTTAATGGTCATCCTTGTTGTTATATACTGTGATATACCTTTATTGTCGCCTACTGCCTTTCTGCGATATCTTCCAGCACTGTGACACTAAACTTCCATCAGTCTATTGTTCCACTGCAACTGGTCCATCTTGATCTGTTGATGGTCCTGATGGCGCGCCTTAAGAATACAACCAAATAGACATCTGGCACTCTATCACAGTGTCCAAGTGTTCTCTAGCTGGTTGCCAGCCAGCTCATAGAGTCCTTGGTACAGAAGCTGGAAGAAACTCGAGGGTTGTTCTGCCCCTCTGCCAAACACTACATTCTTGGTATTTATCTTTCATTTCTGTCTCTATTGTCCCCTTTTATACGCAAAGTCCTTATACATCATTTTCACTGAGCTGATTAGAACACCCCCCCCCCTCCAGCATACAGCAACCCCATCTAGCATGCCTTGAATCATGCTGATGAATTTAGTGACTGTCCACTCCCCATTAGTGCCAGGTATTGAATTCCAAGTTGACACCAAGTGAATGACATATCAATTTGCCTGCTAACTACCTAACTCAGAGCACAAAACTGTTCTCAGAGCACCCCTTACTTTTATTTTATTTTTAAACTATGATACCATGGTGACTCATCACCACCTGGCAAGTAAAGAAAGGGTTGTACACACAGACTGTCACATATAACTATTACAATATAAATCTCAACTTTGAATAACTCAAAATTCTACTTCAACAAATGGTTTCACAATAACAATATCTAACTGTAAACTATCAAACTTTATATTGGTGATTCTTAAAAACATTTTGCATCCCAAAACTCAAAGTTTTTTTCAGACAGACAAAATTAGCGTCTCAGTGGCCTACCACATATTCACGTACACAACACGATTTATTGCCCTGGCATTGCTGACTGAAGAGGGGTAAATGCATGCATCCTCGAAAGTTAATTATGCTCTACCATTTACTAGAACAAACTACTATCAAACCTATTTATTTCTCAGTTAACGTTTCCACACTTAGGTTTCACATTGTTGACTAAATAGATATTTTAGCCCTTTGCTATGTTTAAATTAATTTGGCTGTTTTGTTAACCGTTTCGACTATGATGACACTTAGAAGGAAATAATAATAATTCCTCATATCCGTGACAATAAACAACATTTTTTCGTAAACATAAATAGCAATTTTCAAGACAATATAATTATTGTTCTGTCACAATTGTATTTTAGAGGACTAAGCTGTTCTTGGCTTTATTTACACTTTTGACACATCTCTCCAATCAATTTTCTTGTGTTAAATATGGTGACCTTGATTCCAGTCCTACCTGGCACACGTACGAAGTTGGTCCAAATCGAAGTCGGCATTGTTCATTGGCAGTGTACAATTGTCCAGGCATAACTGATTTCACATCAGGAGGTGGGTTGGCTCCAAAAGTAACATTGTACAAACATGCTTGTCCAGCGCTATGAAAGAAATTTAGATTTAGATAGCAAATAGCCACAGTGTGTTTAAGTTGTAAGTGTTACACACACACACACACACACACACACACACACACACACACACACACACACACACACACACACACACACACACACACACACGTTTTATGATATTTTAAGAGTGTGTTTTGAGTAGTCTGCTGCATTAGAAACGAAGTAACCACATTATGATGTGTTGGGTTAAACATATATTTATGTTCCGCTAAGTACTACTTAAGTACTACTTCCTTACGTAATGCATTTTCCAGATTCATGTCTTAAACGACCAGTTGATTGGCTGGCTTTTGAAACAGGCTACAAGGGTTTATTTTTCAGTTGTGTATGCTTGTGTATGTGATTGTACTTTTGGTCTCTCTGCCTATATGTGCCTATACAGACAAAGGGACGAATGGATGAATGAAATAACAACATAAGACAGACAGGTAGAGAGACAGGCATACAGACAAATAGCGAGATAGACATATAGATATATTATTAGACATATAGATATATTATTAGATAGATAGATAGATAGATAGATGGATAGATAGATAGATAGATAGATAGATAGATAGATAGATAGATAGATAGATAGATAGATAGATAGATAGATAGATAGATAGATAGATAGATAGATAGATAGATAGATAAATGCCCATACGCAAGTATAATCCTTTCTCTTGATCTACCCCATAGGGACGGTTACATGTAAACACCACTATTAAATGCAGTCAATTATTGTTTTTCAAATTCAAGTGGCATTGTGCCTACTATATACGTCTGACTTGGTCAATTTGAAGTTAATAATACACAATAAAGGAGGCAATGATGTAGGTGTGTTTGTGTATATGTACGTGTGTGCATTAGGATACTCTCGTTTGTGTGTGCAATAGCTTGTATACTTGCTTGTGTACTTGAGTGTATGTATTTTTGCATGCACATTTGCCTGATTGTGCATGTACAATCTTTTGCTTTTATATATTTGTGTTGGTTTTCGTGCATATATGTGCACGTGCTTATATAGGTGGATTTGTGTGTGCGTGTAATATGACATACAATGTTCAATAAATATATGGCTTTTACTACCGAGTTTATCTGCTTTCTTACAAATGTTATCCAATCGTGTTCACCGATTATTCTTTTCTTCGTACCTTGTCTTGACCTTGTCTGTTAGAAATCTGTTGAAGCTGTCTATGCTGCAGGTGGAGAACCGCCAGTAGTTTTGTCTTTTTTCTTCCGTTATTCTCATGTAGTTTGATGACATGACGAAGCCATCGCCTCCGTCGCAATTATTACCAACACCATCGTGGTTAGCAGAGACACTGTGAACACATATTGGTTCTACATTTTAAACGAGATATATTGATTCACAGGTTAATAATATATTAACTATGTAGGTACGTGTAAACATACATGTGTGTGTATGTGTGTATGTGCGCGTGCGTGCGTGTGTGCGTGCGTGTGTGTGTGTGCGTGCGTGTGTGTGTGTGTGTATGTGTGTATGTGTGTGTGTATGTGTGTGTGTGTGTGTTTGTGTATGTGTGTGTATGTGTATATGTGTGTGTGTGTGTGTGTGTGTGTGTGTGTGTGTGTGTGTGTGTGTGTGTGCGTGTGTGAATGAATGTGACAGGAGGGAAGCTTAGTGGGAGTGTAATTTATAATCAGTAATTATAAAAAAAATACCTATGTCCAAGTTCATGAGCCGCTACACGAATGCACGAAAACCCACCAGCATCCTCTATGACAGACGTGGCCCAGCCTTTACGATCACAAAGCATACCTAGATACCCATTCCCTGCAGTAACGAACAAAAAAGAAGTAATTATTATTTATTCCAAAAGTAAATTAATTAATATAAATTATAAAGAAATGGGAACGTATATTTATTGAGTAACGCTAGATTACAAGAGAAGAAGCATCCTTATTGTTTATGTTCACTAAACTATTATCCTAAAACGTGTTTCTTTCGAATATCACAACCGATTATGACTTTATGACTTTGTTGCTGTTTAGAACAACAGTTTAATGATTAATTTTTAGAAGTATATTGTAACTATAAATCATTTGTCAATGTTATATATGTTTTAAGTCACTATTGCCCGAAATTACAAATAACTACTTACTAATGAATAAAGCAATCAATGAAATGTTTATCTGCTTTACAGTTTGTGGAGATAAATTATTTTGTATTGCACGCAAATCATTACGATACATACAATGAAATAATGAATTACCTAACTCTTATACTAATGTAAGTTAACAAGTGAATGTTAATGATTAAATCTTGTCTTTATAATATAATACTATTAAAATTTATATTCTATGAAGTGCTGGAGATAAAGTTATGTATTCATTACTAAAACAAATATTGTGTTGCAAATGGCCATCTTTACCTGTCGCGCCCCACGATCGTATGCTCCCCAAGTATGATATCATGTCGTACCTGGAAACAGAATTCAATGTTTTAAAATCTATGGCGGAGTAAATTTACTTATCCAGTGACCCGACCTTGAACCCTCCTTATGATATTTACGTAAGTGTCAGAATTGGAAATAAACAACCCGAGTTGAGAATTTGCTAGAAATTGATCTAATGGAAACCAGATCAACTGTGTTATAAAGTCTTATTATTCAATGGTAAAGATGTATGAGAACACGGCCATCCAATGGATTGAGATCAATATGTCTACCTGCTTAGAATTGTTTATTGTCTGATTTGGTGTGGCAAATAAGTCCTGGTCTTGAAAGGCGGCCGGTAACTTAATGGTGAATTAACTGACTGTCTAGGTGAGAATGGACTTTGAAATATTTCATGCATTTATATATGTTTGAAGTAAAATGCCTGTATATGATGGGACATTTTGTAATTCGAATGACGTTGCAACATGCTTGTTTCGGCAGTGAGGTCCTGAACGAACTGGTCTTCGAAACTGGGTCCCTCCCTAAATTGGGTTGTACATGGAGCAGTAAAACCCTGGCTGGATAAGGTAAAAGCGTCTTTGTAGTAAATGAATGGTTAGGTTTTATTATGATGTTATATGCTATGTTTTATTTTGAACATGTTAACATTTATTTCTTTCAGACGCCTATGCCCAACTTAGTATTTATTAATAGAGCAATTGACTGGACACTTTGACTCTGCAATTGATTGTGTTTCAGGGTTTCTGGCTTTTGTTTTGTTTTTGTTCCTGGCTTTGATTCTGACTTTGATTTGATTTCCAGGTGAGATTTGGAATCTATCCATGAAGCGACGTCATGTACTATTGAGAGTCTACCAGAGTGTGTACGTCACTCCAGCACATCAAGATAAGTTGTGATTGTGAACATGACTACAGTGTGGCTAGAAACTGATAGCAGATTTAGGATGAAAAACTGTTACTTATTTTTCTAAATCTTGTTAACTTTTTTAAAATTAAAATTCTTGTTATTATTTTAATGGTGTATTTGTTAGTGAAGTAATTTCTATCGTTTTTTTTTTTATCGTAGTCTGAAGTGATAATCTAATGATTACGTCTTGTCCTCTGTTCGTCTGTTTATAATCGTCATATATCTATTCATAAACATAGATTCTCAGAGACAATTGAGTGTTAGTGGGGGCCGGAGCCAACTTGGCTGCCTACTAGTATATCCGTGTAACAGTTGCAGATATACATATCTAACCAGTGAACCATACTCTGCATCGGCACTTGTAGATGACGTGATCATAACTAATTACTCATATTTGATATAATTCATTATTACAAAGTCACCCCAGAGAAAGCGCCTAGTAAACGTCTTAGTAAAGGAGATGACAAATCCATTTTAATCTATATTTAGCGAGCTCCTATTCATTCCCTTTCTTTTCCAACACAAAGTTATCAATAAATGTAAGAAGGTCGATAAATTCAACAATACATTTATTAAATCAACAATAAAATATACATATGAAAAATGCAATGAGAAAGATTACTTGACATCAATATTTCCACGAAACCACGTTTGAATAATTTTTATATTTTATACAGTCAAGTATCCTAAATACAATTCAACAATAGTGTCAATATAAATCACAGGATAGTTCTTATTAGAGAACAGAAATGGAGTTATAGTAGATAAGCATAACAGTCTTTCATAACACTGTCTCAATAGTCTTTTACATCTTTTATGTTTCCTTTGCAACAATGTTACAAGTGTATTGGCCACATCTACAAAATATTTTGTGATGATAAATGATTGTTTTTACTGTTACAAGTGTATTGGCCACATCTACAAAATATTTTGTGATGATAAATGATTGTTTTTACTGTTACAAGTGTATTGGCCACATCTACAAAATATTTTGTGATGATAAATGATTGTTTTTACTGTTACAAGTGTATTGGCCACATCTACAAAATATTTTCTGATGATAAATGATTGTTTTTACTGTTACAAGTGTATTGGCCACATCTACAAAATATTCTGTGATGATAAATGATTGTTTTTACTGTTACAAGTGTATTGGCCACATCTACAAAATATTTTGTGATGATAAATGATTGTTTTTACTGTTACAAGTGTATTGGCCACATCTACAAAATATTTTGTGATGATAAATGATTGTTTGTACTGTTGTGGAAAAGAGAAAACCAACGTTTACGGCGCCCACATATCCGCCATGTGTGTGTGTGTGTGTGTGTGTGTGTGAGAGAGAGAGAGAGAGAGAGAGAGAGAGAGAGAGAGGAGTGATATCTGCTGGAGAATTATTAATAATTCAGATAGATTCCAATATATAGGTCGGAAGTTACCAATAACCTAAGATAGCAAGTAAAGTGATTATAGTCTAATGCTAATGTTTCTTGAAATGTGTACATACCCTGTGAAATGTGTACACACCCTGTGAAACGTGTACATACCCTATAAAATGTGTACATAACCTGTGAAATGTGTACATAATCTGTGAAATGTGTACATAACATGTGAAATGTGTACATAACATGTGAAATGTGTACATACCCTGTGAAACATGTACATACCCTGTGAAAAGCATTAAGTGATCATAGTCCATGTCGTCCTTTGTTGTGCGTGCCCATGCTGAAAACTTTTCAAGTGCCAGACGGCCATCAATTTCATCTTTAGGAAAAGCAGACTTACGGATCTCTTCAGTCCAGCTGGATGTATTTGCATTCTGTAGAAAAACGCAAATACATGTAATTTGACAGCTTGTTTAGACCTTCGTCAAATATGTTTCAAATAAGAATTTTGCAAATAAGAATTTTGCAGACAATATTTGTATTTTTAACGACACTGTTTCTCCAGACAAACACATTCTAATCCAAATACAACTATATTTGTATTTTTATCGACACTGTTTCTCCAGACAAACACATTCTAATCCAAATACAACTATATTTGTATTTTTATCGACACTGTTTCTCCAGACAAACACATTCTAATCCAAATACAACTATATTTGTATTTTTAACGACACTGTTTCTCCAGACAAACACATTCTAATCCAAATACAACTATATTTGTATTTTTATCGACACTGTTTCTCCAGACAAACACATTCTAATCCAAATACAACTATATTTGTATTTTTATCGACACTGTTTCTCCAGACAAACACATTCTAATCCAAATACAACTATATTTGTATTTTTAACGACACTGTTTCTCCAGACAAACACATTCTAATCCAAATACAACTATATTTGTATTTTTATCGACACTGTTTCTCCAGACAAACACATTCTAATCCAAATACAACTATATTTGTATTTTTATCGACACTGTTTCTCCAGACAAACACATTCTAATCCAAATACAACTATATTTGTATTTTTATCGACACTGTATCTCCAGACAAACACATTCTAATCCAAATACAACTATATTTGTATTTTTATCGACACTGTATCTCCAGACAAACACATTCTAATCCAAATACAACTATATTTGTATTTTTATCGACACTGTTTCTCCAGACAAACACATTCTAATCCAAATACAACTATATTTGTATTTTTATCGACACTGTATCTCCAGACAAACACATTCTAATCCAAATAAAACTATATTTGTATTTTTATCGACACTGTTTCTCCAGACAAACACATTCTAATCCAAATAAAACTATATTTGTATTTTTATCGACACTGTTTCTCCAGACAAACACATTGTAATCCAAATAAAACTATATTATCAACGTTAAGCGTGGATAAAGCGCTGTGCAAGTCCGAATGCAATAATATATTTGTGAATTAAGAAAATAAAGCGTGACTTTCATTTATAAACTACAGAAAATGAACGTTGAAACAAAGGTTTGCATGAAGTTCGTCTTCTGAAATTTATGAAAAAAAGTGTAGTTTAGGTAAAAGGATCCACCAAGTGTAGAATATATATTGGGGTAGCTATAATTATTTTGGTTACAGCACTCGTACATATTTGAATGATTTATCTTTCATGTTTTGCGTTATAACAATGATTTATACTCTGTGATTGGCTTTGATTAGTCTTTATGATTGGTACGCAATTTAGAAATGTATCTTCTGACTGTTTAATTCTTTGGTTAGTTTGTTTGGTGTAACAGGTACTGATTGTTTAATTCTTTGTTTTGTTTGTTTGGCGTAAAGGGTACTGATTGTTTAATTCTTTGTTTTGTTTGTTTGGCGTAAAGGGTACTGATTGCTTAATTCTTTGTTTTGTTTGTTTGGTGTAAAGGGTACTGATTGTTTAATTCTTTGTTTTGTTTGTTTGGTGTAAAGGGTACTATGAAACCCCTCCATATGATATAATTTGAAACTATTTTAAAATGTGTATATTATTCATTGTAGTTATTTTCTCCATATTTTAAAGACTTTAATAATATACCGAGTGAGAAGATATTGGCGAGAAAAATATGATCTATATTAATTGAGGTTTGAACGAGAAATTTTCTTTTAAATTTAATAATAACGAATGACGTGGAGAGTGTAATGTTAGGGTAGTTAAGAATCCATATCTGCGTGTACTTATTCATACATATTCACATTCATCCGTAACTAATACATATAAACAACGACGACATCCGATGACTTTCATTGTAATAGCAATGCTGATTTAACTGAGAGCGACTTAAAGGAAATGATTGTTGCAAATAAGCAGACATGAAGTACTTACTTTAAGAGCTGATTTGATGTTGTGGAAATGAAAATAGGCATAAATAATACACAGAAATAAATTATGTTAAAATATGACTCTTGGAGTAAGTACTACAACATTATTAAAAGGTTGTAGAAATGAGAAAAGGGAAAAAAGTGCTCTACACAGTATACAATTATAGAACTAAGACAGGAGAAGGTACGAGATAACATGGAAAAGAAATAGTAGTACGTACTAGAGAACATGGAAAAGAAAATACTAGTAGGTACGAGAGAACATGGAAAAAATAGTATGTACGAGAGAACATGAAAAGTAGTATGTACGAGAGAACATGGAAAAAGTAGTATGTACGAGAGAACATGAAAAGTAGTATGTACGAGAGAACTTGGAAAAAGTAGTATGTACGAGAGAACTTGGAAAAAGTAGTATGTACTAGAGAATATACACAATTATGTTATAGGACTGCCACTAACACAAATAATAACCTTACCACAGATACAATGATACTTTTGAGATGTACATTAATTTTGTAGGGAAGCGATGTAATGGACCTATATATCATGTCAATCTGCAAATAAACAAAATAGAGTTACTAACAACAGCTTTCACAGCTCTACTCTGAAACAAAATAGAGTTACTAACAACAGCATTCACAGCTCTACTCTGAAACAAAATAGAGTTACTAACAACAGCATTCACAGCTCTACTCTGAAACAAAATAGAGTTACTAACAACAGCTTTCACAGCTCTACTCTGAAACAAAATAGAGTTACTAACAACAGCATTCACAGCTCTACTCTGAAACAAAATAGAGTTACTAACAACAGCATTCACAGCTCTACTCTGAAAGAAAATAGAGTTACTAACAACAGCATTCACAGCTCTACTCTGAAACAAAATAGAGTTACTAACAACAGCTTTCACAGCTCTACTCTGAAACAAAATAGAGTTACTAACAACAGCATTCACAGCTCTACTCTGGTGACGGTAATGTGTCTATACCAACTTACTATTTATGCTGCAGACGTTGGCATGATTAAATTGTATTTGAAATATTTATATTAATAAAGATTTCGAATAGTTTCAAGCAGAAATAAAATAATTACGCACTATACAGAAAGAAAATAGTAATAATTAATTGTGGCATGATAATAAAAATAAAATAATATAATTATATATTTTCAATGTAATAAAATATTTCAATCTGTTTCAGAAACATTTGTTTACGGAAATACAAATCAGCTCACGTAAGCACATACATGTATGTGACTATATAAATGAACATTATGTTTATTTCCTTGCATATGTGAATAGATAAACACAGGCATTACTACTAGTACACCACTATTAATTAATATATGATGATAACTACTGCCACCAGTAATCGTAATCACAATACTGCTACTGCTGTTGCTACTACAACATCAACAAAACTTCTTATACTACTGCTAGTATTAACATTATAATTAACAAAAAAAAAGATAATTAACCAAATTCTTTTACAATAAATTAGATATAATATGCATTACATTTATATAATTTTAAAATAAACAAAGAACTCAATGGCATACCTACCCCATTAAAGACAAGTGCATAAAAGACATTAATTTTCTGAATAGTTTCTGTTCGTTTGTCCATTGCAATGGTCGACGTGCTCAAGTTGTACCAGCTGTTGACCTTGCATTCAACAAAGGGCAATAATTTAATGGCAACATGATTTGGCTATCAACATCACTAATAGTAGGTAGGTGTGCAGGAAAAAAATAGAACTTATGACCTACGATTTGAAGACTGAACATTTTACTAAATATTGTAAAGAAAATTATTTGTTTTTTGTTTAAATCGATTGGAATAGAGGAAATGTATGCTTTGTGTCTGAACAAAATTTACGATATGAACTGAAAGACTCACACTGATACCACGGTTCTTTAAGGACTTCGGAGATTCCCATACATGTATCACTTAAGTATTTTGATATATATTTTACACTTTCAGTATGGCTATTTGTCTATAATTCAATATTTATTTAATATTTATTTCCTTGACGAATATTTTTTATTCATTAATATTTGTCCGAATCCGTGTCAGAAATTCTTTTGTCGAGTACGTTTTCAATGTTTCTTAAATTCCAGTGCTGACAGTGCTAAAAATAGCTTCTGCATCACTATGTTGTGATATCATACTTATTGAATCATATCCTGTGTATATTAATTGATGTGATAATCGTGCGATTTATTCCTGAGCATTGTAATTCACATCTCACAAAGTGGAATTGTTTAATCGGCAAAACTATTTTAATTATTTAGGATTAGTATTATGTATCTATCATAAACAATCTATGTAATCAATGTTATGCGCACTGTAAATCAACAAGAGATAATTATTTGTGCCTTAAATAAATAATAAATAAACAATAAATACAAAAAATTGCAAAACTTTATTTTAGGATGATCATTGATATATTACTATTGGTCATTTGTGACAATACTTTATTCTTATGAATGTAGCATGACGACTTGTTTCGCTATTTTAGAGAACAGTACTTATTGAGAAATTAGTAAAACTGTACAGTTTTGTATACATGCGTGACTGTATAATTCTTCTTCTACTTGTGTCCATGTATCTGTATTTGTGTATCTTTTCGGTCTATCCATCCATCCATAATTCCATCCATCCATCCAACATCCGCCCATCCATCCATCCATCTATCTATCTATCTATCTATCTATCTATCTATCTATCTATCTGTGTATCTATCTATCTAGCTATCTATATTTTTTTCTTAATGAATTGCCCCAAACATTTATATGCTAGAGAAACATTCTTGCACTTGTAAAGCATTGCAAAACTTTTATTAAATCTATTAGAATCAGTATAGAAACTCTTCGGTTGAATTAACAAATATTTAAAAATGTATACAAAACCTTACCGGCTATAAAGAGAAAAATCAATTATTGCAGTAACATCGATGTGAATATCATTGATAACTTGCCGTTTGTGACGTAATGGTTTTGGCGCTTTCTTTATATAATGTGGTCTCAGATTAGGAATAGGAACCGCGATGAAAGCGCCTTTAAAGATAACAACAATGTAAATGAAACCTGATGTCCGTTATGTCATTGAAATTTATTATTATATTAAAATATACACAAATATATTAAAAATAATTATCATTTTAATTTTTGTGTATATTTCAAGATAGGTTTATTTAGACTACGTTTTGTCAATAATAGAGTACATTACAGAAAGTGAAATTAGAAATAATTCTACTAAATTATCTTAAAAGGTTTATTGGTTACGTGTAACTGTGACATACAAGATCAAACACACAATATCAATAGCTACGTGTAACTGTGACATACAAGATCAAACACACAATATCAATAGCTATGTGTAACTGTGACATACAAGATCAAACAGACAATATCAATAGTTACGTGTAACTGTGACATACAAGATCAAACACACAATATCAATAGCTATGTGTAACTGTGACATACAAGATCAAACAGACAATATCAATAGCTACGTGTAACTGTGACATATAAGATCAAACACAATATAAATAGCTACGTATAACTGTGACATACAAGATCAAACACACAATATCAATAGCTACGTGTAACTGTGACATACAAGATCAAACACACAATATTAATAGCTATGTGTAACTGTGACATACAAGATCAAACAGACAATATAAATAGCTGCGTGTAACTGTGACATACAAGATCAAACACACAATATAAATAGCTACGAAGAGGTACCTTCTGAAGAAGCATTATCTTGGGATGATGAAGTGTGTCTCCATATTTTTAAAAGGAAAACACCTTTAAAAATGGACTTGAACCCCTTGTTGGAAGCATCTTGAACAACATTACTTGCCCCCTTTTCAAATGGAACTATTTTTGAAAGATGTAGTAGCTTTTCGTGAAGGAGTACAATTCCTTCCTGGTAAGAAATGACTATGGCAAATTAGTTCACAGAATATTTTATGTTTATTGCAAGACATCGAATGTTATGTTACATTACGTCGCTGTAGGTAGTGTTATGTTATATTTGTATTATGTTATATTTTATGTTATGTTATATTGTGTTCTTATGTATTCTGTTGGTTTGTATTTTGCTGTATTGTACTATGTTGTGCCATGTTGTGTTGTATTATTCTATTGGTCGCCCATAAAATAATTAAAATTTAGGACAACACAATAATTGAGGGAACTACCACCTGGTTGCTCAACGACCCCCCAGTGAGTATTCCTCACAAAATATAAAACAAAACAGTGACAATACATGCATTACAACATTACTTATACATAAAATGAAGGTGAGTATTCCTCACAAAATATAGAACAAAACAGTGACAATACGTACATTACAAAATTACATATACATAAAATAAAGTTTATAAGGAATGACATGAAGAGGAGCGAAAAATTATTAAATAAATTATAAAACGAAAATAAATAACAATAAAATAAAAATTCACATAAATTACCATTTTAAATCACTAATATATTAATTATTTAAGGGGTTCTGTTGAATACTATTCATATTTTTTCTTTTGGTATGTGATGGGGTCGGTTCGATTCGTTCACACCAACGAGCAGCAACGGTGAAAGAGGACGCCAGAACACTTCTGTCAGTTTTCTTACATGCTTTATTCAGCCTTTGTACAGCAATCCCTCTCAGACACATGCACACGCTAATTATACTATCAGATCGGCCTTCCCTGAAGACCCCGTCGGCCAAACACAAAACTCTGGCAAGAAAGGCTTCTAAAAATAATTTCTGTGTTTTCTTACTTCTATTTCAATATAAATTTCATTCAAACTACTAAGAGCTATACTAAAAATAAAATATAAAATAAAACTACTATAATTATACTTTAATACACAAATCTTTTCATATATATAATCTAAAGAATTAAACCTTTAATAAAATAAAATCTGTGTTGGCGGGCTTCAGGAAAAGCATTCACACACACATAAATTGCAAAATACACAAGTGTAAAATCATTATTCTTCATATAAAATATATCAACTAAAAATATAAACTATTTCCTATCTGGATATATACTGTCTACAGTAAAATAACAAATGAATAGCATAATAAAAATAAATTCAAATATACACACTAGCACAGCACTCTAAATTAGTAATGGTAATGTTTACACATACACTGCGCGCGCTTTGAAACAAAGCAGCACCTCCTGACCCATTTGTCCAGGCGCTGTGCAGATGATGTCTGCCCGCTGACATAACACACACAGAGGCAAGTGAAAAAGGCTATACCGAGATGGGCGGCAAACGCCACGCATACGTGCTCGCCCCCTTCCTGTGATAGCTGTTAAGCGTTAGTGTCCGACCTACCACATTTCCCCCCACTTTTTATAGAGACCAAGTCCTCTTGGTCAGGACTGATTATCACGGTATACTTGACAGTCATTTATTAACCGCCACGCCTTTTCATAGACATTACAAATGAAAACATTTAAATAGGCATGTTAAGGTTTAGGCTCTTATTATAGAATACCTGGCCTTGGTTTGCCTCAGATAAAATATCATTGTTCATGTCTTATTTCCAAAGAGGTGCCATGCTTTTCTGATGCCAGGGTGCAATTTGTTCCATATCCTATGTACAAAAGTGTAAACAGGTCTATATATAAATGTGAGCATAAAGTTTAAAAATAAAATATATACATATTTTGAGTAAATACAAGTCAATAAAAAGTCCAAATACCGTCGTTATACCCATACTTAACACATTGAAGTTACATTGTTTTTCTTAATCAGTCGAATAGACCGTCGGGGCGCCGGTACTGGTTGTGGCCTAATTGGCTGGCTTTGTTCATCAATCTTTTTTGGTTGCTCATCATCTGGCTGTTTTCAATTGGTCCTCTGGATGCATTGCGATCTGGTGGTAGCCACTGGCTAAATCTAGGGTAGAAAAATATTGTGAGCCAACCAAGGCATCAAAACTCTCTTGGATGCGTGGCAAAGGAAAAGCATCTGCAACTGTTTTTGCATTCAACCGCCTGTAGTCAACACATAAGCGAAGTGTTCCATCTTTCTTTCTTACCAGCACTACAGGAGCAGCATATGGACTGTGGCTTTCCCTGATGATGTTTTTGGCTAACAGGCTCTTGATGTGCTCTTTAACCTCTTTGTACTGGGTGGGTGGGATCGATCGATAAGGCTGTGAGACTGGGACTTCATCCGTGGTTATGATGCGGTGTTGTACTGAATCTGTGTATCCCAAGTCATCACTGGAAGTGGCAAAAACATGCTTGTATCTCTGGAGTAACCCCTGCAACTTCTGTTTCTGTTCTGATGTGCCATCGAACACAGGGACTGGAAAAGTGGCACTATCTGTGGATTCATGACTTGAAGGACTGGGTGCCTCCCATGAGACTGTCTGTGTACAGTTCAAAGTCGTGAATTTAAAACCCTCATTGGATTCAACTCCACTTATAGCATGTAGGAGTGCTATGGGTGTGCCTGGGCGCAGTACAACACCCTGAGGTGTTAGGTTCACAAGCCTCACATGACGAGAGTTACAGTCGGAGGTTGTGAGCGTAGATACCAGTAGCAGTCCCCCTGGCAGTGGTTGCATGAGTGGTTCAGCTATTAAAGGCGTTCGTGTAGTATTAGGGCCAGTCACTCGAACGCAGATTGCTGAACCAGAAGGTACCCATACTGGATCTCGACCAGCTACACGTGCAATGCCACGTGATGACTGAAGCTGTGCATGTACCTCTCTGATGGTTGGTTCCCACGAGGATGTTCCTTCTTTAAACCTGCATTCCTTCAAGAAGCCCACAATCTGGCTTAGTACATTCATGCCTAGGAGAACTGGAGTCTCAACTTTGCGCTGACGTGTTGCACCATCCACAGCGTCACGCACCACTAGCACCAGTACTTTCTCCAAAGTCTGCCCCAATATTGAAATATCAACTTCAGCCATCCCACAGTATGGAATTTCTAGCCCATGTGCTCCCTTTAAGGTTAGCCAATTTATACTCTGCAATGTATACGAAGGAAAGTTTGTACGGAACCAGGATTCAGTAATGGTTGACACTTCACTTCCTGTATCCAGTAATGCCGTGGTCAGTTTTCCTGTGATTCTCACAGACACAAGCGGGCAACGACCAACTATTCTTTCCTGTATGGATGGTAAGTCAGCCTTTACCATTCTCCCCGCTGGTTGGCTGGTGGCAGCAGGGAACTGGCGTTTCCCTGTTGACGAGCATTAGGGCAGTCCCTTCTAAAGTGTCCCATCATTCCACAGTTGAAACAGACATCTTGTCCATTTGCACGTCTTGAGCCTCGTCTCCATCGTGGTGGTCCATAGTTTTGCTGAGAGCTCTGTTGCCGTAGCTCTGTAATTGTCATGGTCAACTGGGCCACTGTGTTGCTCAGGGCCGCCACCTGCTCTTGTAAGCTGTGAGTGTTGACAGCTTCTTGCGCCTGGATATGTGCTGTTGCCTGAGTAGTCTCTTCTTGTTCCTCAGCCTCTAAGCGGATTGCTTCATCCCTTACCATTCTGAATGACTGATGAGAGGGGCCTGCTTGCTTGTGTAAAAGGAACCGCCTCATAGGCTTGCGCAGTGTTGGCTGCAACCCCTCAACAAAGTGTTCAATCATTTCTATTGACGAAATGGCCTCTGTGTCAGCCCCCACTTTGTCCTGGAGCTTTGCTTTTATAGTCATCAAGGCATGGCCGTAGTCTCGGACTGCTTCACGTTTACCTTGTCTTCTGGAGAAAAAAGCATCCCGCAACATGGCTGCAGTGCGTTGTTCCCCGAATGCAGCAATAACAGCACTACAGACTTTCTGTGCTGTGTTGATTTCATGTTGTTGTAGCGAGAGGACTTCTCGTCGGGCCTGTCCTTCCAACAAGGAGATGGCAAAATCAGCTCCATCTGCAGCACCCATTCCTTTTGCTGCGACGTAGCGGCGAATTTCAGCTGCCCATTCCTCTGCTTCCATTTCGTCTGTCTCATCTGCCCTGAAGCTAGGGGTGGGTCGTTCCCTTGGAAGGAAAACATATTGCACTTGTGGTGTCACTTGTTGTTGGGATTGTCTGCTTTCAGTCTCATCACTGTCCTTCACTGTTGTGGTGTTCTTTCTATCATGTCGTCCCATTGTTGCTTGTGATCCTGCTCGCAGCGCCAATTGTGATGGGGTCGGTTCGATTCGTTCACACCAACGAGCAGCAACGGTGAAAGAGGACGCCAGAACACTTCTGTCAGTTTTCTTACATGCTTTATTCAGCCTTTGTACAGCAATCCCTCTCAGACACATGCACACGCTAATTATACTATCAGATCGGCCTTCCCTGAAGACCCCGTCGGCCAAACACAAAACTCTGGCAAGAAAGGCTTCTAAAAATAATTTCTGTGTTTTCTTACTTCTATTTCAATATAAATTTCATTCAAACTACTAAGAGCTATACTAAAAATAAAATATAAAATAAAACTACTATAATTATACTTTAATACACAAATCTTTTCATATATATAATCTAAAGAATTAAACCTTTAATAAAATAAAATCTGTGTTGGCGGGCTTCAGGAAAAGCATTCACACACACATAAATTGCAAAATACACAAGTGTAAAATCATTATTCTTCATATAAAATATATCAACTAAAAATATAAACTATTTCCTATCTGGATATATACTGTCTACAGTATAATAACAAATGAATAGCATAATAAAAATAAATTCAAATATACACACTAGCACAGCACTCTAAATTAGTAATGGTAATGTTTACACATACACTGCGCGCGCTTTGAAACAAAGCAGCACCTCCTGACCCATTTGTCCAGGCGCTGTGCAGATGATGTCTGCCCGCTGACATAACACACACAGAGGCAAGTGAAAAAGGCTATACCGAGATGGGCGGCAAACGCCACGCATACGTGCTCGCCCCCTTCCTGTGATAGCTGTTAAGCGTTAGTGTCCGACCTACCACAGGTATATATCATGAGTAAGTTTAATTTGTATTTATTGTTCAATGCTTTCTTCATTTTTGTCTGCTATTTCCTTGCTTAAAATTTATATTAAGAATTACAAAAAACTTATGATGTAACTGTAATCACAATCATGCATTGCTGTACTTACCATAGAGAGGAGTAGACGTGTGTTCCTAGTTTTCTTCTTTTCAAACTGCAGCAGGAATGAAGCAGAATGTCGAGTATCACTGTACATGGCAAACTCCTAGATGTGAAAAAAACAACAACTAAATTTCAATTTTAAGCCAGCCACACAGATTTGTCTTGCCTGAGGTGGCTCCGTAGTGCTCTCTTTTAACGATACTGTGTTTTATATATCAAACTTACACCTTACACAAATACATGTTTTATTTGGAGTATGACACAGGCGGACTTTCTCTTTTAACCAAACGGATTATCTGAAACAAATCTAAATGATGTGTAGGAATTGGATTAGATCGAATATTATTATACGGGTGTGTATTACCCACTGTGTAATATTACAAGTAAAAGTGACTAAGCATAATGACCAACTGCATAGGTATGTATCACACACTACAAACTTAGATAAAGCGTCACTTGTAAAATTAAATTATTGAACAATGTCATAGGTACGTATCACACACTAAAATCTTAGATAAAGCGTCACTTGTAAAATTAAATTATTGAACAATGTCATAGGTACGTATCACACACTAAAATCTTAGATAAAGCGTCACTTGTAAAATTAAATTATTGAACAATATCATGGGTTTTTAAAATTCAAATTATAGATGAGATTTTGAGGACTTATTAAACAGGCATATTATCATTCATTATTGTACATCTTTGTTTTCATTGAGAATAGAGATGATTAAACTTGGAACTTAATGTTGCTCTCTGATATGCTATTTCAGAAATACATTTTTGTTTCCCTTTCTTCTTGCACACTTGTGGTAGATTCAAGATGTTTCCTTCTTAAAATGTGGCAGTTTTGTTGATTCTCTACACCCTGTTAGTGTGTGTCATCAGGTGTGTCTGACTCCACTGTGGAACTTTCTAGCAAAGTGAGTGTTAGACGTTTGTTACTAATAATAGTATTGAATTTAATGTGATATAATAGAAAAAGTGGTATACCGCTGAATAATTAACTTTTAATTTCGTTACGTGGAACGTTCCAGCATGGTCTCTTGACAATTCTTGCAGAGGAAGATCGTGATGTCGATCATTATTTCTTTCTAAGAATAAATTCATTGAAAAATTGTCTACAGAAATGTTCAGTGAAAATGATGACGGCAAAGGTTGGTCGCCAGACAAAGAATAGGTTCCAGGAATAATGATTTCGTCAGCATCTGTAGGTGAAGCAACATTATTCATAAATGCACACGGTTGACAAATAGTCTAGGTTTCTTTAAAATGTAATAGAATAATCAGCTAACAAATATATGATCAGAAAGAAAGAAACTATTTTAAATCCAGAAACGAGATTATGTAAAATAATTTTTGAGGCAAAAAATGTTTGACCTATATTTATCTTCAATGTTTGTTTCTTTATACAAAATATTCTCGATCATATGTGACGACAAAAACTTGCACTAAAGCGTTTTATTCAAAATTGTAATACACCCCGTGTATCGTTTTTATTAATAAAATAGCAGTTATTTTTATTTAAATTTGGTTTCTTTTCGTTGCTCTTAATCTACTCATAATAAAATCAATATAATAAAAGCATCTAGGTATTTTGTCTTCATTTGTGATAGATTTATCTAACATAAATATTTGTTCATCAACATATACCCCATATCTATTTATCTATCTAGCTAGCTAGTTAGCTATGGTCTCAGGCTATTACTTTGGCTAAAATATTGAATGAAGTATTTTCCAAATGTCATGTTATATGGTCGATTTAGATTGTACTTTTCTTCAAGAAACTGATACAAATACATACTTATAACACATGTATGAGTGGATATGTGTGTATGTATGTGAGGGTATGTGTATATGTATGAGTGTATATGTGTGTATATATGTGAGGGTATGTGTATATGTACGAGTGGGTATGTGTATAAGTATGAGTGGGTATGTATGTATGTATGTGAGGGTGGGTAGTAGAAGTCACAAGTACCTTCACAAGCTTTTCCATTGAGGCACACTACCATTGAAAGTAAATATCGCATCCAAAACAGCTTGTCATCGAGTCTCACCATTTTTGAGAGTGAGAAGGAAAACAAACTTGCGGTGACAATGTTCCCTTGTTAAAATAAATGTCTAGAGGAATTTATTGGACGAGTAAAGCCTACCATTATTCCAATTAATCACTAATAAGGGTGGAGTTCAATCCTTTCAGATTTGCTGTGTTTCTGTTACTCACACAAATTCGTGAACTGGTTAGTAAAAGCGTATAATATAACATTAATTGGCTGGTATCATTTTACACTATTTTATGATTTATATTGGTAACAAGACAACATTTTATTTCATATTTTAGGACAATTTTAGTAGAAATACTCTTTTACATAACAACTGTACCAACTATAATTCTGTAAAAAAAAACGTAAAGAAGGCGGTGTCCTGCTGTATATATCCAGAAATCCAAGTCATGTAAAATAAAAGATTTTTTGTGCTTGTTGTCCTTCGTCAGCTTTACTGACGTCATTAAGCTACAATGTGACGTTAGCTACTGGTGGGTGCATATTATGACAGAGCATTGTCAACGTTCCCATAGGAAAGCACAAATTCAAAGGTCAATGTTATATTTCTTATCAGGGTCCATTTACCTGTTGTGTAGTCTGACATGAGATACAAAAATATCAAACTGGTGGTGGTAGTGGCCGCGTTAGCCTCTTTTCACTGCATATCTTGCATGGAGTGGGGCCTTTTCTGATGTTCTCGGGTCCCTGCTACCTACTCGGTTTAATCAGGATATTTACTGTACATGAGTGATATAAACATCTGCAGGATAAATGAACATGACATATATTCGCTGATTAATATTGTTAAGATTTGCAGTGAGGATAGTTCTGCTTTGAGAAATGTAGAAAAATGATTGTGCACAAATGCTGGGTCAAAGTAGGTCATGCCATTCGACGATGATTCAATGGAAAAAGGGAGATAAATACCGGTGATATGCAACAAATGAGAAAATCTTATTAAATGCTATTAATAATTCTCGAGAAGAAACCACTTATCTCTCTCACTTGGCAGATATTGAGGTGCTGTAAACTGTTTCTCTTTTCCACAACAATAGAGACAGACATTCACTGTCAAACAATATTTCCGTAGGTGGAAAACTTCTTACTTAAGAAGATAAGTTAGTCTTTAATCTATATATAACAAGCCCCCATTGTCCTTCTATAGTTATCAATATATGTAAGAAGGTCAATAAATTAAACACTAAATTCATTAAATCAATAATCCACTATACATATAGCAAATACAATGGAACATCAATTGGCAACAATATTTCCATGAACCACCTTTGAATAATTTCAATAGGTACACAGTCTTATTTCATAAGACATAATTCAACAGATTTAGTGTTAATATAAATCACAGTATAGTTCATATCACAAAACAGAAATGGAGTTACAGAGATTATTTCGATAACAGTTTATACATAACCTTGTTCAGATGATTGCAGCAATAGTCTTTTGTTTCCTTTTGTAAAAATATCACAAGTTCATTGTCACAACAGAATTGTCAGACCCACGTGCTTTTCTAGCATGCTGTAGAATGTTCTTGAACCACTGTTTTCTTTCTCGAGACTAATGTGGGCGCCCTGCACCATATTAGTTCCCTCGTGCAGAGATATATGTAGCAATATCCGGTATCTTCCTTGTACCAGAAATCCAGAGGCAGTCGAGCACACTCTATATAAACATCAACAGAGTGCAGTGTATCCTTACACTCTATATAAACATCAACAGAGTGCATGTAGCAATATCCGGTATCTTCCTTGTACCAGCAATCCAGAGGCAGTCGAGCACACTCTATATAAACATCAACAGAGTGCAGCGTATCCTTACACTCACACACTAGGGGTAGAGACTCCAGTCTCCAGTTTATAAATCAGTAAACCGATAGATTCAGGAAAATTAAAAAAAAAATAAAGTCTTCTTCTCCCCTGTAAAATATAATCAAGTAATCAATATTAAGTTTCCAGTGTATTTATCTCTAACTCAATTCTTTCTTACATTCAAGTCTCAACTTTCAGTTTCCTGCAACAGTATTTATTATCCCATCATAGCATAAAAAAATACAACATGACAATTGTATAAACAGGTTCACTAGAAAAAATGTCAAGTGTTTAGAATATTAAGTACAAGCATTATCGTTCACAATTTGTAAAACTAATACTCTACTCACATAATTTAATACTCTACTCACATAATGTATTAATACGTAAAGCACAAGTATAACATATCAATAGCAAAATGTACGAAATATTTCTAAATCCATTCTTTCTCAATCAGTCAGTTAACTCACCATTAACCTGATGGTCAGCTTTCATGACCGGACTCTGCCACACCAAATTCAAAGAGATTAGAAAATAAATTCTTTTCCAACAAGTAAACTTTGATCTCAGCCCATTGGCTGGTCTCGTTCTGGTAAATCTTAACCATTGGATAATAAAAACTACTCATCCACCTAAAACAGATTTAAATTACATCTGCAAGTTTCTAGCACATTTTCCAACTGAGTTGTTTACTCCAAGAATATCATCATAATCAGTGTCCAAAGTCGGGTCACGTTAACATTGGCAAAAAGTTATAAGTACTAAGTATAGAAACGGGGATAGGCAAATTTACTCAGCCACACGGTGCATTATATTACAATCACAATTTTATATCATTTTATTTCAAAACAGTATACATTCAGTATATATGAATACGTGACAAAGTCGGTAATCAGCTGATAGTATTCGTTAGCTGGAATTCCTCTAGCATAATGCAAATGCGTGTTTGTGCTCGTGTGTACTGTATTGCTGGACATATTGCTTAGACTGCAATTCAAACACTACAAGTTAAGCGATATCCCTGTATGTGGCTATTCACGCACAATATAGCTAACAAATCACACATACTATCTAATGAAAGAACTGCATCTGAAGTATTACAATGTATAGCTAACATATTACACATAGTATCTAATGAAAGAACTGCATCTATTGCAATGTACAACTAGCAAATTACACATAATATCTAATGAAAGAACTGCATCTATTGCAATGTACAGCTAACAAATTACACATACTATCTAATGAAAGAACTGCATCTATTGCAATGTACAACTAGCAAATTACACATAATATCTAATGAAAGAACTGCATCTATTGCAATGATCAACTAGCAAATTACACATAATATCTAATGAAAGAACTGCATCTATTGCAATGTACAGCTAACAAATTACATATACTATCTAATGAAAGAACTGCATCTATTGCAATGTACAACTAGCAAATTACACATACTATCTAATGAAAGAACTGCATCTATTGCAATGTACAACTAGCAAATTACACATAATATCTAAAGAAAGAACTGCATCTATTGCAATGTACAGCTAACAAATTACACATACTATCTAATGAAAGAACTGCATCTATTGCAATGTACAACTAGCAAATTACACATACTATCTAATGAAAGAACTGCATCTATTGCAATGTACAACTAGCAAATTACACATAATATCTAATGAAAGAACTGCATCTATTGCAATGTACAGCTAACAAATTACACATAATATCTAATGAAAGAACTGCATCTATTACAATGTACAGCTAACAAATTACACATAATATCTAATGAAAGAACTGCATCTATTAAAATGTACAGCTAGCAAATTACACATAATATCTAATGAAAGAACTGCATCTATTACAATGTACAGCTAACAAATTACACATAATATCTAATGAAAGAACTGCATCTATTACAATGTACAGCTAACAAATTACACATAATATCTAATGAAAGAACTGCATCTATTAAAATATACAGCTAGCAAATTACACATAATATCTAATGAAAGAACTGCATCTATTACAATGTACAACTAGCAAATTACACATAATATCTAATGAAAGAACTCCATCTATTGCAATGTACAACTAGCAAATTACACATAATATCTAATGAAAGAACTGCATCTATTACAATGTACAACTAGCAAATTACACATAATATCTAATGAAAGAACTGCATCTATTACAATGTACAACTAGCAAATTACACATAATATCTAACGAAAGAACTGCATCTATTGCAATGTACAACTAGCAAATTACACATACTATCTAATGAAAGAACTGCATCTATTGCAATGTACAACTAGCAAATTACACATAATATCTAGCGAAAGAACTGCATCTATTACAATGTATAGCTAACAAATTACACATAATATCTAGCGAAAGAACTGCATCTATTACAACACTATGTCTTAAATGCATGTATGGTGTGTTGCCAGCTATGCATTATGCATCAATATGTATAAAAAGTTCGTGAGCCACACTAAGCGAAACGCAGCTGTATTGAAATCCGTATTGTATTTATGCACCGTACCATAAATAACACTATTAGTAGCATTGTCAAATATACAGTGCATCTAGAAACACCCGAACAGACATTAAATACAATGCCAAATAAATGCACGCATTACTTAAACAAGATAAATATCTAGAGAGAGAGAGATAATTGAGAGTGACAGTTAAACTGATAACGCCCCAAAAGGACAGATGGGGGGGGGGGGAAAGAGTGTTGAGAAAGACATTTATGATAAAATCAGAAGGACGGAATGAGAGATAGACAAAAAACGTACAAACAGAGAGTCATATAGACAATGGACGTATAAATGAAGGTAGAAAGAAAAAGTCTCACTTAGAAAAGAAAAGAATAGTTTGAAGAAAGAAAGAAAGAAAGAAAGAAAGAAAGAAAGAAAGAAAGAAAGAAAGAAAGAAAGATTTATATGCTCGGTATAATGCATCATAGTCAATAATGCTTTCGGTGTTTCCAAAAGATTACGTCACATCACCATTGAAATTATTATTAGAAAAATAACTTTATAAAAAGAGCTGATTAGCTTCTCTGCTCCACCTGTAACATAAAATAAACGGTTACTCATAAACACGTATGTACACTTCCTGTATGACGAGTATTTTACTATTTCGAATTTATTATTTCTTGTATTTTGCTTTCATTAGACATGAAAATAGTTAAGCATAAACATAAACATAAAATAAACGGTTACTCATAAACACGTATGTACACTTCCTGTATGACGAGTATTTTACTATTCGCCGACAGACCAGTCCTATTGACCACTGTCCAGTTCTCCCAGCATTAAATAGCTAAAAATAATACCAGTCCTACTGACCATTGAGGTAATACGTGTCTAGTTCTCCCAGTTAGATTATGTATTGATTATGTATTGATTATGTATTGATTATGTAGTGATTATGTATTGATTATGTAGTGATTATGTATTGATTATGTAGTGATTATGTATTGATTATGTATTGATTATGTAGTACGACTGCTCTGTCAGAGACCGTAGGTGGACAAACTTAAGTCCATGGGCTTTTACTGTCAGATCGGTACTTTATCTTCTACATTGACCTCGATGAGTGCTGAGCGGCGAAGTTAACGCCAGAGCTAAATGGACACAGCAGTGCCTGAGCTACGAGACGCTCATAGACCGAGGCGAAAACATCGGACGCCATATCGAAATAAGTGGGAACAACCACTTCAGCTTCGTTCATATATATCTTCAATAGCTATAACAGGTTCATATGCTTCAGAGTACAATAACTTTACTTGGTTCACATAATCGTGCTTATGAACGTAATAAAGTTTAATCACCCATCGTACATGCTTGGATATATGTAATCATCTTTTCTATTTCTTTTTTAAATAAATATTTTAATGTTGATACTTAGACTACTTTTGTTGGACGGACGGACGGACAATGGATTCATAGATAGATAGACAGACAGACAGACATATAGATAGATAGATAGACAGATAGGTAGGTATGAAGATAGATAGATAGATAGATAGATAGATAGATAGATAGATAGATAGATAGATACATAGATAGATAGATAGATAGACATAACTGTCATTGACTTCTCTGAGAAACATTGACGTGCCTAATTTCAGAACAGTGAAAGTGATACCAGCTTTAAGCAGCGATTTCAATTTACCATGTCATTAATTACTTTTGTGAATTCATGACATTAATTACTGGTGTGAATTCATTTATGTGACATTAATTACTGGTGTGAATTCATTTATGTGACATTAATTACTGGTGTGAATTCATTTATATGTGACATTAATTACTGGTGTGAATTCATTTATGTGGCATTAATTACTGGGTGTGAATTCATTTATATGTGACATTAATTACTGGTGTGAATTCATTTATATGTGACATTTTTATATCGTTTTGCATTGAGTATTGAACTTACATCCGATCTTCGTTTCTGGATCGCATTTATAAACGTGTATTCTTGTTGGGGAGTAATCATACGGTGTTGTAAAATCGAAGATCGGAGGCATATTCGGGGGGGTAGGAGCCGCCCACACTCTGGAACCGCAACTCCTACAACACAGTTGCATGTATTCCCCTTTCTGCCATCTACAAGCATCCTTTTCGCAGCTTGTAGTTTTGTCTCCATATTCGCAATCTGTAATTTGAAAGAAAAGTCTTACGTGCGGGATGTCGCCATTTTCAATCGTGGTTCATCAACGTCGCACTGGAGGTTAGAGTTGATATTAAATGTTGCTACCGTCGTTCTATAGATACGTTGGCGACAACCTATTTATTCTTTTATATCGGAGGAATACAATATCAAAACTTTTTTTTAACCCTTTATTTGTATAAGAATATACTATCAAAACAACTCACTTAATTTCCTTTTGTGTTTCTACAGTTAATCTTTATAGGAATATACCATAACGACAATTTAGTTTAACTTCCTTAATGCCAATACTTTTATTCTGTATCGGAATACATCATGACAAGAATTCAGTATACCTTACGTAATATCACGTTCTTTAAGTATAGGAATATACAACCAGAAACATAACTCCCTTCAAGTCGCTAACATTAATCAGTATAGGAATATACAACCAGAAACATAACTTCCTTCAAGCCGCTAACATTAATCATTATAGGAATATACAACCAGAAACATAACTTCCTTCAAGTCGCTAACATTAATCATTATAGGAATATACAACCAGAAACATAACTCCCTTCGGGTAGCTAACCTTAATCAGTTTAGGAATATACATCAAAGATTCCTTAGGCCACTTCTTCTATACATGAAATTCTACCATAAAAATAAGGTAGATGGTTTGCTGGATACCAGTAACGTTAATCAATACATGCAATTATACCATAAAAATAAGGTAGTTAGTTTGCTGAATACCAGTAACGTTAATCTATACATGAAATTCTACCATAAAAATAAGGTAGATGGTTTGCTGAATACCAGTCAGGTTAATCTATACATGAAATTATACCATAAAAATAAGGTAGATGGTTTGCTGAATACCAGTAACGTTAATCAATACAAATACATGAAATTATTTGCTGGATACCAGTAACGTTAATCAATACATGCAATTATACCATAAAAATAAGGTAGTTGGTTTGCTGAATACCAGTAACGTTAATCTCCACAGAAATACACTATTACAGCAATGCACTACAGCTTATTTTGTGTCGGTACACTGTATATTGATAGTCAGTTGAAAATGTCGGTACACTGTATATTGATAGTCAGTTGAAAATGTCGGTACATTTAATCTGTATATTGATAGTCAGTTGAAAATGTCGGTACATTTAATCTGTATATTGATAGTCAGTTGAAAATGTCAGTGTAATTTCTTCAGTGTCGTCAGTTTTGATCTCATAAAGATATCTCATTAAACGTCTCAGTTTGTTTTACCTAATGTCGCTAGTTCTAATCCATGAACGAGTGAAACCTTTGAACGCTTTAGTTGTCCTTACTCAATATCACTAAATCCAGTCTACAAAGATATAACTTTACTCAATATCACTAAATCCAGTCTACAAAGATATAACTTTACTCAATATCACTAAATCCAGTCTACAAAGATATAACTTTACTCAATATCACTAAATCCAGTCTACAAAGATATAACTTTACTCAATATCACTAAATCCAGTCTACAAAGATATAACTTTACTCAATATCACTAAATCCAGTTTACAAAGAAATAACTTTACTCAATATCACTAAATCCAGTCTACAAAGAAATAACTTTACTCAATATCACTAAATCCAGTCTACAAAGAAATAACTTTACTCAATATCACTAAATCCAGTCTACAAAGAAATAACTTTACTCAATATCGCTACATACAGTCTACAAAGAAATAGCCGTACGCAACATGCCCTAGTTTACCTAGTGCACCCTCTCGTATTCTCAAAATACATACATACAAATTAATTAATTAGTTACTTAATCAGTTATTAGTATATACATCGTTCACATAATTTGGTCAATATTCCCAATTTCAAATAACGATGTGAAGCAACCATAAACGCTCCAACAGTACTTTAATACATATATTGTTCTTGAAGTCTTACAAACCTCGGACTTATGAAACATTAAGCTGAAGCTAAGCCATAGAGATATGAAGTCAAGCCATAGAGATATGAAGCCAAGCCATAGAGATGAGTGAAAGAATAAATGTCAGCACGTAAAAGACGATTGTTTCTAATGGATAAATGCACTTTTGGTACTGTATGTATGCACAAATGTGTATGCGTTTGCATGTACGTACGTGTTATGTGCTCTGTTGAACACAACTACTCACTCGTGACGGGTGCATACACTGCGCCACACGAGTAACAACAGCCTCTCTTGACCACCTCATTATAACAGTAGCCAGGAAATTCGGACACGAGTTGTTGACATGGTTTGTTGAAGTAAGTAAAACCATAAATGTCCCCACTCGAGCACGTATCTGGAAAAAATAGTTTAATGATATACATTAAAGAGGAATACGGCATTAGCATTCATATTCTCTTGTATGTGGGTGTTTGCTAGGCTTCTGTGCGTTTGTGTATATTTTAGTGAATGTATCCATTTGTGGGTGTTTACTAGGCTTCTGTGCGTTTGTGTATATTTTAGTGAATGTATCCATTTGTGGGTGTTTACTAGGCTTCTGTGCGTTTGTGTATATTTTAGTGAATGTATTCATTTGTGGGTGTTTACTAGGCTTCTGTGCGTTTGTGTATATTTTAGTGAATGTATCCATTTGTGAGTGCGCGTACTTACAGTTCATAGACCTTCATCGCATAACGTACATTAATGCAAATACTATAATTTTGAACTGTACACATGGGTGCTAACTAGTAGTTTGAGTTGTATACACGGGCGTAACTAGTAGTTTGAATTGTACACAGTGACATTAACAAGTATTCTGTACTGTAAACATGTGTGTAACTAGTAGTTTGAACTGCACACTTGGACATTAATAAGTATTCAGTAATATAAACATGGGTGTAATTAGTAGTTTGAACTGTACACATGGACATTAACAAATATTCTCTACTGTAGTTGAAAGTATTTGAACCGTAATCCTCTATAATGTCGATGCTTATACTGTTTGAATCTCGGAAAACTGATTATTTCATCTACTGGTGATGATGTTGTTTGTGCATCGTCAACGATGATTACGACGATTACTATGAACATGACGGTGATAATATATGCAAGATTAATGAATACCGATAATGGTAAGGCACGTTTTAAAATTCACATCATGCTTGCTTCCTGCTTGTTACATGCGAACGGAACATATTCCAATGTAGGTCACATACCTGGCACAGCCGGTGCAGCCGGATCTTCTTCACACAGGCCGTTGACACACCTCTTGAAAGAAAAATATACAAGGGTGTGAAAGCAAGGAATTAATATAATTTATATACAAAGACATAACTCCAGCAAGCACGAGTTTATACTGATGCAGAATTTACTGTAATGTTCTCCTTAATAATTTTGTCAGTCTTGTTCTGATGCATGTAAGAAATTAATACGTGTTTTGCTCAAATTCCATTGACCTTTGACAACATTTGCATGCCAGACATATTCAAGTACAGTAACGTGTTAGCAGACTAATACGTTAACCCTAAGAACAGAAGTCAACTGAGTATATTAATATTAAACATAATTTAGTTGGTAGAGATGATTGCGAAGTGAAGGATGTTTTAATTTTCTTCCGAATAATTATCATATTGAATAATGTGATGCACGAAGTAATATCAACGCACCGTGCTTTGTATATTCCATAGCTGACACTTATACTTTTAAAGGACGTCTAAAGGGGCATTACATACATTATGGTAATAGATACTTTTCCGCGAACTATATCTACTTTTTTTTTTTTAATGAACTCAAGTTCGTTGAAAAATATGTCCGGGATTTCAATGGCTGACATATATGTAAATCGAAAAACTTCACAATGGCACTTGTGGGGAAGTTTTAATGTCTGGACTCGGCAAAGAAAGAAAGAAAGAAAGAAAGAAAGAAAGAAAGAAAGAAAGAAAGAGAAAGAAAGAAGTGAAGAAAGAAAGAAAGAAAGAAACAAGTGAAGAAAGAAAGAAACAAACAAACAAACAAATGAAGAAAGAAAGAAAGAAGTGAAGAAAGAAAGAAAGAAAGAAGGAAAGAAAGAAAGAAGTCATCCACACATTGCTCACCCTCCTAATTTATTAGTTGAACTGCGACAACATACAAGTTCTCTGTATAAACTTCGATTTTCATCTATCAGCAGAGGAATGTCTTTACTACAACTATGTGGCTAATCCTACTTCTAAAGAAACAGATATCCTGTTTCTGAAATACATCTTGTAAAACACCGATATCCTACTTGTGAAGCATAAATATTGTACATTTAAAACACACACACATCCTACTTCTAAAGCAGTTTTATCAAATGATGTGCAATTCTTTACGTTGGTAATAATGAAAACAAAATAGTACATACATTCTTTGTGACGTTGTACCTACATTGAATACTTCATGCTGTTACGATTGGTTCGGAGTATTTCGTTAGATTTTTATTTTTATTTTTTATTTTTGGGTAGACAACAGACAGCGGAAAGCCTCATTAAGGCAGTAGTGTAAGAAGGGAACGCGGCTCAAAATTAAATTTATGATTGAATCTGACACAAGCACCAAGAAATCAAATTTGTACTTAGTGACCGAGTGTGACATTAAGTATTGTAAAGATTGTCATTTAAATTACTTTGGGCGTACAGCTAATATACTATGCACCCCTCCACTCCATCCATGATGCTTACAGAAATAATCATATCTACTCTTCAAATATCATATATGGTTTCTACTTTAAGATTTTTATATTAGAGCAATTATATTAACAATTGTTTCTCAACTTAAATTGCCTCGTAAGAAATAACGTGTAAAACTCATAGGAACTCAATAATATGAGCACAAGGGTTACTAAGCTTCATGATAGGAATGTACTTTACAAGTGTTTTAATGCTTTGATTTCACAACACGAACGGTCTTTCGTTTTTCAGTTCGACTCGTTATCGCTCAGATATCCAACTAAGCAAACTATATAATAACATTTAAGATAAAGAGTTCTTATGAAAACTTTTGAAGATACTTCCCCGCCTGTTACAAAGAGAGATAATCGGGTTTTATTAGTTTTCTTTTCTGTCTGTATTCCATAACTTTTCTTAGAGTGGTTTTAAAGATCTCTCTTTTGTTCACAGTCATACTTTTATTGTTCCATTGGGTGTGTTAATGTTCACAGTCATACTTTTATTGTTCCATTGGATGTGTTAATGTTCACAGTCATACTTTTTTTTGTTCCATTGGGTGTGTTAATGTTCACATTCATACTTTTATTGTTCCATTGGGTGTGTTAATGTTCACAGTCATACTTTTATTGTTCCATTGGATGTGTTAATGTTCACAGTCATACTTTTATTGTTCCATTGGGTGTGTTAATGTTCACAGTCATACTTTTATTGTTCCATTGGATGTGGTAATGTTCACAGTCATACTTTTATTGTTCCATTGGATGTGGTAATGTTCACACGCTCACGTTGATTTCGTTTTCTGTTCTCCTCTCTCCTTGCAACAGCGAAGAAATACTTCCCGTGTCCTCGAGAGCAGACAAGCTAGCTCAGTTACCTTACGTAATCCTCCACGTCTGCCTTAGAAATAGCACTACACACAAGCTAGCTCAGTTACCTTACGTAATCCTCCACGTCTGCCTTAGAAATAGCACCACAGACAAGCTAGCTCAGTTACCTTACGTAATCCTCCACGTCTGCCTTAGAAATAGCACCACACACAAGCTAGCTCAGTTACCTTACGTAATCCTCCACGTCTGCCTTAAAAATAGCAACACACACAAGCTAGCTCAGTTACCTTACGTAATCCTCCACGTCTGCCTTAGAAATAGCACCACAGACAAGCTAGCTCAGTTACCTTACGTAATCCTCCACGTCTGCCTTAGAAATAGCACTACAGACCATCGCTGACAGATCACAAGGAGTCGTGCACTAGATTCTTTAGTGATGTGAGCGGAATGGTGTCTACTACCTATTCTTCTCAAACTATCTCACACCGAAGGCACAACAGTCAGAATAAAGCATTCATATTCCACCTTTATATATTTATATTTACACACACATCAAACAAATGCAGATGAAAGGACATTAGCCTAATTTATGTGTTAATAGTGCCCGGTATAAAGATGACTTTTATTTTATTGTTGGAAGATAATTATATGAATTGTAAGCGAATCTTATTTAGTGTCAACAAACAGACCTTGTTAATACCACATGTTGTTCCTTGTGCTGGAGTGAATTCAAAGCAAGCTGCTGCATCGACTTTGAAGCAGTATGCGAGATTACACAAATCAGACTCTTGCCAGTTTGCCATGTTCTGTAAATAAAGGTAAACTCACAATTGTTTAATGTACTTTTTTTTTATACATACCTCGATAGAATTCCGGAACTGAATCCCAAAACAAATTAATTATGAATAATTTAAAACAATGATTGTTCTTTTCGAAATTTCAATTTTTTTTTTCAAAAAAGAATGCATTATAGAGACCTTTACTGATTTATAACGATTTCCTTTTTCATAAATTTGGAATTACGCTAATTTGGATCTAAGAAATAATCTAAATTGAAAACGCATTCCTCGTGTATTGTTCTATGCACATATAGTCTTATTTAATCAAGTTACACAAATCGCCTTATTTAATCCAGTGACACATGGTTTTATTTAATCGTGACACTTGGAGCCATATTTAATTAAGCAGAATGTAGCAATAGTTAATCAAGTGACACATGTAGTCTTAATCAAATAGCACATGTAACGTTATTTTCTCAAGTAGAATGCAGCAATATTTAATCAGGATATATATATCTCCCTATTTAATTGACACGTGTAGCCATATTTAATAAGTGACACAGTAGTCTTTCACCAAGCAGACTGTAGCCATGTTTAATCAAATGACACATGTAGTTTTATTTATCAAGTGACACTTGAAGTCTTATTTATTAATCATGTGTCACATGTAAGATTTTTAATCAAATGATATTGCAGCAGAATAAATGTTCCTATTCCTATTTATAAACTTAATGTAATGTAGAATTTTGTAGAAATGAGCATAATTTCAACGTGTGCTAGATAGATAGATGATTTTTTCAGGGTTAAAATTGGGAATGTCGTTTGCATTAGAAGATGAAAGTTATGCAAATCCTAATACGTGTGTAAATGATATATAATATTAACTCACCATGTGTAAATGGTATATAATATTAACTCTCTATGTGTAAATGATATATAATATTAACTCTCCATGTGTAAATGATATATAATATTAACTCTCCATGTGTAAATGATATATAATATTAACTCTCTATGTGTAAATGATATATAATATTAACTCTCCATGTGTAAATGATATAAAATATGTTAACTCTCCATGTGTAAATAATATATAATATTAACTCTCTCTCTCTCTCAAATTTGACACACTTTACTTGGTACTTTTTAAAACTATTTAGAAATTATATTTACAATATTTTTTATAAAGTTGTGAATATTCTAACATTTAGGACAAGCTATGAAGCAATCATACATCAGTCAATTGCAATAAAAGGTGATCTTTTTTTCTTCATTGCACAGTCAGTGAAATATCTTACATCAAAAGTCATTGCAATATTCAATTAATTTTAATCAATATTAGTCAGTGAAATATCTTACATCAAAAGTCATTGAAATATTCAATTCCCTTTCAACCAATATTAGTCATTGTGCTTGTATTATCCTGTGGTCATGGCACACTATATTACATTTAACTTTCCCGGAGTCTTCAGCAATAATCGTATATATAATCGATATAAGATCCACACATCTATTAATTATTGCTATTGGAAACATATCAGGAATCTAAATACGTTTAATTTATTGATGCGTTAATGAACAGTCTCATACTTCTAATGAGATATTCTTTTCATTCGAAATAATAGTTACTTTTAAAAAGTAAAATATTACTTGTTAATGTATTCCTCATAATCGTATTTTTAAACAAATTATTTCATGCACAAATATAATTGTAAAATCTATGCATTCATTGAATTATGTCACTGAAAGCACAAATCAACACTTGGAAATGAAAGGTGTCACTTGTAGAGTATTTACCTGGCATACATATGAGCCATATCCAAACAATTGTTGGCATTGTTGGGATAAAGAATACATCTTTCCAGGCATAAGGTGTGTGACGTCAGGGGGCTTGTTCGGACCAAAACCTACTAAGTACAGGCAGTCCTGACCACTCCTGACAAATGAGTTAATTTAACACACATTACACCATCACTATATGTTAAGTTTATGTTGAAAATATACACTTTACTATGTAAAACAAGATTCTTTTAGACTTATCGTTGTCCATATATACGGGTTTCTGAAAAAGTCATTATTCACTCTTTAAGGCAGACAACATATGCACGCGCGCAGATGTATATATTAATATATAAATATATTAGAATGTTCAAACGCTAATTTCATATAGTATTAACCACACAGAGACGCACAAGCTTCATACCAACTATAAATAATCGCCTCATTTTTCCGCTCTTCCATTAGAAGAGAAAATAATCCAATTAAACAAAACAGCACACAACCACATTATTGGAAATACACTACAAGTATTACAAAACAAAAACAGGAAGACAATATTCCTTTAGTGCTCCCAGTCACCCATGCATGCTGGATAATAACACAAAGCAGCACACAACACGCTCATATACACAGCAGAACTCTGCAAATAAAACAAACAGAAAAGAAAAGACACACCAAGGTTGCGCAATACTCATCAAAGTCAACATCCAATTTAAAGTGTTTCTATTCCGGGAGTGTTTTACAGTTCAGCACATGTCGATCATCTTCTCAAGTAAAGTATCGGTCTGCCAAAAACATACACAAGGGCTAAACATTTGTCCTCATGTGTTCTGTGACAGAACACTCTTATTTCATAGTTCTCATACATTTTAATATCATAAGCAAAATATAACAATAAAAAATTTAGTTAATGTCAAGAGGTAAATATAAACATACTTTCGGCATTAATATATACAGAGGATGGTTTCGTGCTGAGTTGATAACTGGCAATACGGGTTAGTAAAATGATTATAACGTATCAAGGCCGGGTGCCAAACTACCTGTTGCCTCATCGGTCAGCCTTATTCAACTAACAATTTACAGGTAAGCTTCTAGTACGTTCGTTAGTACAGCTGAGATGTACTTTGTTTAGAATGAGTGTCTCGAACATTCATGTATGTTTCCGGGGTATAAAGTTAAGCCTTCCTAGAAGGTAGGTTAGCGTGTAGTCTATTTTTAGAGGAGGGGTGGGTGTGGGATACATAAGACATGAGAAAAATTAGCACAGTAAAAGAATGATTTATTCAATTGAAACATATATACACACACGCATACACACATATATACATTCACACATACATGCATACATACATATGTACACACACGCATATATGCATATAAACATGCACATGCATACACACATACATACATATATACATGTACATACATACATACATACACACGTTTATGAAAGAAATAGAGAGCTGTCGGCAAACGCAAATAATACAGATGACGACAGGCGTGACGAGTGCGAGAAAGAAAACAGGAACACAGAGTGTCAGATATATTTTACAACGTCTTCAAACTACACATATAAGTACACAGACACAAAGCTTTGCATTGACAGCACATTTTGATGTACTGTGTGAACGTGTCGGGCTGCGTGTATTGCCTGCACATCACAGTAAACATCATGAAGTGATTATTTATCATTAAATACTACACGCAATGGGGTCTGTATCGTCATCTCTTCTTCGTACTTTGATATAACCAATCTTGTAATAAACGAGTTGAAGTAGCTAATGCTGCAACTTGAAAATTTCCAAGGATTCAACTTGTTTGCCTCCGTGCGTCTGACGCCCACTTCTGACATTATGAAGTTGCCCATTCCATCGCATGCGTTAAGGTCCCCGTCATGCTCGGCAGACATGCTGCGAAACAACATTTACCGTTACTAGTTTCGTAAGCAAACGATGGCTATAGTATTCCTATTGTGTACGTGAATTTGTATGTGTGCATGACGAATATGTGAATTTGTATGCGTGCATGATGAATATGTTAATTTGTATGTGTGCATGATGAATATGTTAATTTGTATGTGTGCATGATGAATATGTAAATTTGTATGTGTGCATGATGAATATGTGAATTTGTATGTGTGCATGATGAATATGTTAATTTGTATGTGTGCATGATGAATATGTGAATTTGTATGTGTGCATGATGAATATGTTAATTTGTATGTTTTATTTTTTTCTGGTCATTTTGTTTGGGTATTATCTTACCAACACGACAATTAACAAACCCACCGCTACCTTCACTATGACGAGCACAATGCCCTCTAGTAGTAAAGAGAGAAGTGAAAGCCCACACTGAAGCAAACCAAGACAGACAGCATCAAAAGATAAAAAGGCTATTGTGGTTCCTGTGAGAAAAGTAGTTATGGAGGAAAAGAATTGCTTGATAGGCAGGTTTCAGAGAGAGTCGACAGTATGCAATAACTTTAACCATTTTGATTGTATAGTTCATGGGAAAGTTGTCAGTCAAAATCGACAGCGGTAAACAAGAGTTGCTAGTCAAAATTGACAATGTAAAGTCAGTTACTAGTTAAATGTCTTTGACTGTGTTGAGGATTGCCTCTTACGAGCGATATAAGATATGCAGTGACACACTGGATCTGTGCCGGCTTTGACTGTGTTGAGGATTGCCTCTTACGAGCGATATAAGATATGCAGTGACACACTGGATCTGTGCCGGCTTTGACTGTCATTGTCTGTCGATAGTGACGTCATACAAGGTTCCTCGAGTGAGTCAGGTAGAAACCCTTGCAGGCAGGATAGCTAGCTCCATCAATCTTCCCATAGAACGTATTTGTAAAGTATCCACTTTATTATAAAAGTAGTGATCCATGTGACGTATTTGTAAAGTATCCACTTTATTATAAAAGTAATGATCCATATGACGTATTTGTAAAGTATCCACTTCATTATAAAAGTAATGATCCATGTGACGTATTTGTAAAGTATCCACTTCATTATAAAATTAATGATCCGTGTGCACAGAATACAGATCGTAATAACTAATAGTTAAGGCAAAGTACATTTTATGTCATTTTAATATAAGCATGCTTTGCGTATTTAAATGTATGTGTCACAACGCGTGCAATTATTCAATATATTTGTGCAAATAATATAGTATAAACAATTTTAATGTGAACTTATACGTAAACTTAGAAATAATATAGTGTAAACCATTTTAATGTGAACTTATACGTAAACTTAGAAATAATATAGTGTAAACAATTTTAATGTGAACTTATACGTAAACTTAGAAACCTGTGTCCGAGTTCGTGGGCCGCATGCTTAATGCACAAAAATCCGCCGTGATCTTCTACTACTGACGTAGATTTGCCATCTTTCTCACAAAGCCCACCTTTGTGTGCTATGCCTGAATTTCCGAATGATAAAACATAACAAAATAATAATTCAGACTGGAATCGTAAAATTAAATGAGAAGTGGATATTAAGTGCAACTTTCTCAGAAGAGATGTCAGACAGAAAATTTTCTTAAATAAATCTGAAATATACTGATGTCATACACAGATAATTTCATTAATGATAGAAGAGAGAGAGAGAGAGAGAGAGAGAGAGAGAGAGAGAGAGAGAGAGAGAGAGAGAGAGAGAGAGAGAGAGAGAGAGAGAGAGAGAGAGAGAGAGGGATAAATGGATGGATGGATAGTGGTGACAATGCCACAATTGGTTATGGTAATTATCAATATCCATAACTAATTACAAGTGATGGGGATATAAGTCTATGTTATCAATAAATAATTCTCCAGAAGGCACCACTCGTCTCTCTCACTTGGCGGAGTTGTAAACATTTCCTCTCTTTCACACCATTACAGACAAACATATATTGTCTGTAGGAGGAAAACTTCTTACCAGAGAAGGTGAATCTGTCTTTAATATATATTTAATGATCCCCCATCCGCCCACTATCTTTACAGCATATAGCTATCAATATGTGTAAGAAGGTCAATAAATTTAACAATAAATATATTTAATCAAATATGCAAAATATTAATATATTCAAACGAACGTTCACCCATCCACCCATCCACCCTACACACACACACACACACACACACACACACACACACACATATATATATAACAAGTTCATAGATTTCATTCATTATTGAAATGAGAGTGGAGTTTTAGATAAATAATTAAAGTCAATGTACATAACCTTTTCAATGATGTCCACTGTCTCATGTCTCTAGCACATGTTCACAATCACCCAGTTTGCAACAAGTCAATTACCAAGAGTAGGGGAGGGATTCGCTAAAGAAATGTTTAAAACATAATCTTAACCGCACATAACCGTTTTCATTGTCCTCATTTCCATTGTCTGGCCATGAGATCATAATCCGATCCACATGAAACCGTATATTTTACCTTACGCTAAATGGGATGCTGTAAAAGAAGAAATCGGCTATGTCTTAGCCTTAGGTATTACTGAGAATGTGGAGTCCCCGGACAGCTCTCCTATAGTCCTAGTTAAAATGAAGGACCCCACACGCTGATTTTGCGTGGACTACAGACATCTGAACAAGTTGATTGCTTTTTTCAGCAGAACCCGTGCCTGATCCAGAGTACCATTTGCTCGGCTCAGTGGAGTAAATTACTTTTCTAAACTAGATTTGACAGAAAGCCCTTCGCAAATTCCAGTCTGTGATGCAGACAGGCTGAAATTAGCATTCAGTACACCTGATGACCAATATCAGTGGCGGGTAATGCCGTTTGGTATAGCCACATTACCTTATGTTTTCACTAAGACGATGATATTGCTCATCAAACCCATGAAAGAGGGATTCCCCCCCTCTATTTTCAACATATTGATGGTTACCCACACCCGGGAAGATCACATTTGAGTGTACAGAAGTTATTCAAACATTAGAAGGAATTAACTTACGGATTGACTAACCAAATGGTCCTTTGGACATTTCAAATTTGAATATTTGGGACAAACAGAGGCATCAAAAGTTAGAAAACGTGAAGAGATAGAGAAACCCTTCTCCAAACCAAATGTTAATCCTTCGGGGAAGGGGGGGGGGTTACTGTCAAAAATTCATGTCCAGGTTCAGTGCCGTTGTCAAATCACTAATTCATTTGACTAGGGAAGGCAAACCTGAGATAGTGATTTGGAGCGAAGTGTGTGAAGCCACCTTTGCTAGTTTGAAGACTGCCTATCGCGAGTTCCAGTCTTCCATTTGCCTGATGTCATCTAAGCATTTGTTTTCAGAACACATGCAAGTAGTTCAGGACTGGGTACTGTATTGATAAAGAACACATGCAAGTAGTTCAGGACTGGGTACTGTATTGATAAAGAACACATGCAAGTAGTTCAGGACTGGGTACTGTATTGATAAAGAAGCACAGTGACATTCTGTATCTGGTATCTTATTCAAGTCGTACTTTATATTTCGACATCAGAGAAAGAATGTCTCGGAATTTTCTGGGCAGTCCAGAAATTCCAAGCCTATCGATATGGTAAGCGTTTTGTTATTCATACAGACCATCAACATCTTGCCTAATTAGCTCACTCGATTAAGGCAAACGTGTTTAACCAGGTGGTCATTACTACTACAACAGTATAGATGGAAGTCATGGTGGAATGTTCACTGGTAATGTTTGAAATTTACTCTTAATGGAGTAGATTCTAACACAAAGGTTAGCATCTCAGAAAGGGTGGGGTATATAGCAGACTGAAATTGTCTATCCCTATTTCTAAATATAATCGATATAAAATTGATAAATGTTAACGAGACACAACCTTGGGCATTGCTTATGATGATAGTTTGTAAGTGTTAGAGTTGGAGTAAACAACTCAGGTAAAGAATATGCCAGAATCTGCTTATATAATCCAAATTTCTCTATCATACTCACTAGCCACGAAACCCTGTACCCTTATAGACTCAAGTCTCAATACCTGATTCCTGTGAGGCACATGACTTCTCGAGCGGCGCCCTCCTCTGGCACATTTCAAATGAATCACCGGATATGTGCACAGTTCTGAAACAGTGGCTTCCCCTTGCCTTGCAGTAGCTTTCTCTTCAGCAACCGACATTGTGACCTGATCATCAACCGGTTATGCCTCAGCGTCACACCCACCCGTAGAAGATCCCTTACTCATATGCACACATTCCCTATTAGCCTTCATCCTTATGCCAGGCACTACAGCCTACGTCACTGGTGTCTGACTCACTCTGAAAGTAGTCTTGCATCATTAGACAGCCTCGCTGGTGTCTGACTCACTCTGAAAGTAGTCTTGTATCATTAGACAGCCTCGCTGGTGTCTGACTCTCTCTCTCTCTCTCATTAGACAGCCTCACACTGTCATCTACTGGGCTTAGAATCCGTGGCCCAGTCGAAACGTGTTGGTGGCCCATAATTGTGTCACACATCAGGCTAGACACACAGCCAGTATATGTCCCGTGAAATGCTTAGAATTAATCGAGACCATTACTATGGTACTTCCTTCCTAGTACCATCTGCCATAGTAACAGTTAGAATCTCGTCAGTGAGTCTGATTTTTCACTATCCATGGACTCACCACGAGTTCCACAGCAAACCCTTTGTCGTGTAAATCTGGCCATTTCCCAAAGATACACACCTTAACATGTGGTGCCACATTCAGGCTTTATCATGCATATCAAAACTGGACAATACCTACAAGAATGCGCCTGTTTTAAACAATGAAAACATTTCATGACGTCCTTCGTTCATCCTGTGTTATCCACTGGAACCTGCTCTACTTGGTCCGCTCCTGTTGTCTGTGTTTTTCTATGAGACTGATCTGCGTTTGTATGACTGGTTGGTTGTGCGGCTTCTGAGTATATGTATGTGAAGGCTTGCTTTCATTTTTCTCCCTAGGGTTTCAAACCCCATGAGCACTTCACATAGATATCTGCAGCCTTTATTCACTCTGCCAAACTCACAGCCTCCCTCCCCTATGAATGATGGAGAACACATCCGTAACATCTGACCCTTAATAAAATAGTTTTTAACCTATTTTAGTTTATCCGTATCTATCTTCCTAGCTCAACCCAGCGCTTCAATAAATAATTTAATCTGTCAAAACCCTGCCTGAATGAGTTGATGGTTCACTTGAAAACTGGCTAAAACGTATCCTGTATGTTCACAGGAAACGTTACGTCATCATTCCCTGAAACTGCACTTATATAGAATATAAAATGTTAAGCAAACTTATGCATGAAATGTAAATCATTTGAAGATTAGGAAACGTGACTAAACTTATTATATTAATACTATAATCACGAAATGGAACAGCACCTGGTTAATACTAAGGACGAGATTCGATAAATACTATAGCATAACAGACATGGATTTCTTCAAGGACGTAACAGATATATTATAATACAAATACGCACATACACGCACACTAACGTCTTTTAAATAACTATCGTTGGATATCACTTCATTTTGTAAATGCACCTTAAGAGAAAGTCTTTAATGGTAAGGTTCATATCTCTCACGATACAAACTTCATGGAATTATGTCAAAGACAAATTAAATCTATACAGGAAGTACGATATTACCTGTAACAGTCTTTGACGTAACGTTGTTCTCCTCTGACACCAAATCGTGCCTAAAACGAAAAACATAATAATTTAATTAGAATGCAGTTAACAGTTTATTGACCTTTACAAGAAAGATAATAAATAATAACAGTATTTACTCTGTATATTATACAGTCCTTAATGTTACAATACGTTTCACTCACTCTCTGTATCTCTCTCACTCACACCCACACACACACACACACCACACACACATACACACACACCCACACACACACACCCACCCACACACACACACACACACACACACGCATAAACACGCACACAGGGGCACAAAGTCACACATGCAGTTTTCAAATAAGATGATTAGCAACAACAAAAGAAGCATTTCGTATTGAAGATATCAGGAGTAAAATATGCAATGAGAAAATTAGTTTACAATGCGTTTATTGAATCACTTCATGTAATCAGATGTAAGATTTAAATACATAATGGAAGTTGTTTATAATTATAATATTATTACAAGTAACACTGATTGCAAATTATTGAGCAATGTTATATTTCCCGCTTTTCTAAGCTAAACCTTATAATAATTAGTTTTCCAAATTAATACTTCACTTCATAATGAAATGATTTACAACACTGCTATTGACTGATCGCCATTATGTATTTAGATTCTGAGAAAGGAGTGTGTGCTATTGACTGATCACCGTTATGTATTTAGATTCTGAGACTAAGAAAAAAGGAGTGTGTGCTATTGACTGATCGCCGTTATGTATTTAGATTCTGAGAAAGGAGTGTGTGCTATTGACTGATCGCCATTATGTATTTAGATTCTGAGACTAAGAAAAAAGGAGTGTGTGCTATTGACTGATCGCCGTTATGTATTTAGATTCTGAGAAAAGGAGTGTGTGCTATTGACTGATCGCCATTATGTATTTAGATTCTGAGACTAAGAAAAAAGGAGTGTGTGCTATTGACTGATCGCCGTTATGTATTTAGATTCTAAGAAAGAAGGAGTGTGTACTATTGACTGATCATCGTTATGTATTTAGATTCTGAGACTAAGAAATAAGGAGTGTGTGCTATTGACTGATCGCCGTTATGTATTTAGATTCTAAGAAAGAAGGAGTGTGTGCTATTGACTGATCACCGTTATGTATTTAGATTCTGAGACTAAGAAAGAAGGAGTGCCTGCTATGTAAATGCTCTGGAGCATACTCCAAGTGTTCACTAAATATTGTCTGCATGAGGACTCTCAATCACGTAAACATTTCTATATTAATTTTTTCAGTCGTCAAAACCTCTCATCTTTACCTTTAATTCTAAAACCAGCTCTCATCTCTCTATGGACACATTTCGTAATAAACATGTTTGTTGTTTTGGGTGTGTTTATTTAAATCAAATCAATAATATATTCGATCCTGTTGTTGTATTATAGTTTTTGAACAATTTTCTCTTAAGTTGCTGGTAAAAATGTAATCCTTATTTGCTAAAAACCATTGCCAAATTTACTCACCCTGTAAAAAGCATGATGTGATCAAAACCAGGCAGTTGAGTGCTATTTTTGATCCACTCGGAAATTTTCGAAAGTGCGACACCTGCATTGACTTCATCCAGCGGCTTGCTTACCACCCGATTCTCTTCTGTCCATGGCGATGATGATTCCCTCTGTGATCATAGAAACTACCCGGTACAGCTCTTTCAATCAAAAGTAGCAGTTGAGGATATTTAGTATTTTACTCATCCTGATGTGTTTGAAGGTGAGGTTCGTTTTTAAGTGAATATGACTCTTTACGGGTAGGTTAATTATATTATCCCGTATTATAATATTATCATCTTCCTGGGGACAGAGTTTATAAAGAAATACAAAGTCCAAATAATTGTGGCTTGTCGATAAATACTCCACCCAATCATTTATCGCGGATGCTTGCGCTCCAGAGTAAATATTGACCCAGCAAATTACTCCTTAGATTATGGAAGAAATTTTCAAGATGCATTCAAACTCTGCTTTCTTCCGTTTAGTTTTTATTCCCTTTATAAACATGCCGGATATATCTAATGAAATAATAATGTACAAGCGCAACAACGCTGGAATATTACATTCGTACAAATTATGAATGACTTTGGAATCAACAAACTAGCCAGCCAAGGAACAAGCGTAGAATTATGAACACATATTCAGCATGTCTCACAAACCTCCAAACATTTATTATAGAATTAACATTTTTTAAAAGCGCGCTTCGTCACTAAAGTAATAGGGTTAAATGATAAACTACAGTAACCATGACAAAGATTAAATGATAAACTACAGTAACCATGACAAAGATTAAATGATGAACTACAGTAACCATGACAAAGATTAAATGATGAACTACAGTAACCATGACAAAGATTAAATGATAAGCTACAGTAACCATGACAAATATTAAATGGTGAACTACATCAATATCACAAAAGGTTAAATGACAGGCAACGTCAAAGAGTTAAATAGTCAGGTTGAGTTACACTAGAAAAATGTTATCACCGTTGCAATGATGATGCTCCTGAGTACCACATTAACTGTGAACTGCAGAGGTGTAGCAATCGAGCGGTATAACAATTTGATCTGTAACAAACAATCAGTTTAAATAAAAGTGAATCATAAACACATTCTAATTTGATATGCCCTTTCTAACACTTTATAAAAGTACCATATTTATCTCTATACGTAAGTGAAGAATTGGCTTTGTTATTTAATGCCCTTTCTAACACTTTATAGCAGTACCGTATTTATCTCTATACGTAAGTGAAGAATTGGCTTTGTTATTTAATGAACGAGTTCAACAGATCCACTTTATTTATTATATTATTATTAGTGGGATGGGTGAGCCTGTTGGAACAATCTGGATACCATCACCACCTTCCCACGTTCATTGCCTCAACGGACACAGCACCCCTTTCTGCAAAAGCTCCACCGCCACATTACCACCAATAGCATGCAAGGAAAGCCACCACCTCCAAACGCAGCACCACCCACCTTCCTCTCTCCAGAACCTTTGAGAAGAGGAAGCCCCCCTCAGAAGCAAATCAAGACCGAAAAAATCTACTGTAACTTCTGAGGGGAGATGTCACCCGAACACAAATCCGTTCATTCCAAATTCATTCGGATTCACGCTCTCACTCGCTCAGGAAAGCTTCACTGCACCCTGTAATTACGTCAGCAGCCCAGCGCCTGAATAGTTCATCACATCAGCACCTTGGCGCTCAGCCACAAAATACGTCATCAGGACTTGTCACTCAGTAACAACACCTTCCCACAACAAACACATCCTTACAAGAACCAAATCTACAATATAATCACAAGACAATATTTCTCATGGCCATCTCTCCAGTCAAAGACAAAAAGAAAACCTATCCCAAAGAAACCCCCTCCCTAACCAGCTATCTCGGGTTACATCCCCTCTCGTTTCAAGAGCAAGACTTCATCTCAAATTGAAAGCATGACCGCAACAACCCACTCACCGGTTTCAGCCACAACTCCACAAGACCTGGAGCGAGAGCTCAATGGGTCGCCCAAGAATACAAGAGCCGGCGCAGTGCACCTCATCTCCACTTCTGATAGCAGGAACCACAACTCTACTAAACAAGGTAAGCTACTGCCTTCCTCTCACATTCAACCTTCCTCCACTACACCCATCCCAATGTGCTACACCGGGATGGTCAAAGGGAAACAAAAACAAACGCGGCCAAATTTTATTAGACTGGATTATAAAGGAAACTCTAACTTTTCTAGCCCCTCCTCAACTAACAAGACACCCTAGACATAGCACTAACGACACCACACCTCACTCAAGATACCACAATTATAACTGACGAAGACATCTATACCGGTGACCACCATCCCATAATAATAGAAATAAATAACAAACAAATATACCACTCAGACACAACTGTGAACACAACATGGCACATATCAAAGGGAAATTGGGACACCTTTAAACGAAACTTAGAATTAATATCAGAACAGCTACTAACGCATGACAACACAAACACATGGGCCACCAACACCACGGAAGCCATCACCAGAGCAGCAAACATAGCGTTTCCCCTAACACAAGCAAACACTCCCGCACCTTCACCCCTGATGGGAACAACAACTAGAAAATACAAAAAGAAAGGAAAAAAGGCACTCCGACAATACAGAAAACAACGAAACAATGAAATAGCTAAAACACGACACTACAACATCAACACACAATATAAATTCAAATAAATAAATCAAAGAAAAAATACTGGGAAAAGGCATACAATCAACTAAACAGAAACGGTACAACTAAACAAATATGGGACAAAATAAAGAAAATAATGGGTACTGGTATGAGCAAAAGTATGATACCACCACTACTAACTCACCCGAAATCAAACATATACACCTCAACTGAAGAGGAAAAGGCTAAAACCTTAGCAGATGCATTTCAAGCAAATACAAACAACAACATCCTTCAGAAAATAAAAAAAACAAAACAAGAAAAAGTATCAAAACTACTAGCAAAACTAGAAAGGAACAAAAACAAAACCTCAGACTACTTTAAAAAAAAAACTCACCTATCACATTAGCAGAAGTAGAACATACAGTTAAAAACAAAAAGAACACAGCACCAGGCCAAGACAAAATACATTACCAAGTTTTAAGAAGACTACCACACAATATACTACATAATCTAACACAGCTCTTTAACAAAATATGGAAAACAGGTGATATACCAACACTCTGGAAACAAGACAACATAATACCAATACCAAAACCAGACAAAGATCACACTCAACCAAATTCATACAGACCAGTCTCCCTCCTCTCAACACTAGCAAAAACACTAGAAACAATAGTAAATAGAAGACTCACATAATACTTAGAAACAAATAACCTACTCTCTCATGAACAACACGGGTTCAGACCCAAAAGATCCACAACAGATGCCACCAATAGATTAGTAGACAACATCATCATAGATAACTACAAAAATACCGCTCAATAGCAATCTTTATTGACATTTCAAAAGCCTTCGACACGTTTTCGCACCCAACAATACTCATTAAAATGCTTCAAAAATGGGAATGGAGGGAACATATACAACTATGTTAAAAATTTCCTTCAAAACAGAACATTCCGAGTGCAAATAAAGCACACAAAATCCACCATTAGACAAATAATTATTATTATAATCAATGGCACCCCATAGGGAAGTTCTCAGCCCCACCTTCTTGTTTATGTTGTTAGGATATTGTTTATGTTGTTAGGATATTGTTTGTTTATATTGTTAGGATAGTGTTTACATTGAATGCGCTACTAAATATTGTTAGCACATTGTTTACATTGAATGCACTACTAGATATTGTTAGCACATTGTTTACATTGAATGCACTACTAAATATTGTTAGCACATTGTTTACATTGAATGCGCTACTAAATATTGTTAGCACATTGTTTACATTGAATGCACTACTAGATATTGTTAGCACATTGTTTACATTGAATGCACTACTAAATATTGTTAGCACATTGTTTACATTGAATGCACTACTAGATATTGTTAGCACATTGTTTACATTGAATGCACTACTAGAAATAATAATTTAGTAAGTTTTGTTTATTCTAAACAAGAACAACAACCGCAGTGACATCGTCAATAATGATAACTATTATAATAATGATGACGACTATTACAATAATAAACGTAATAGCACCCAGACACACCCCACCTCATTGAAGACAAGTGCAAAATACAGATTAATCCCGTTGATTGCTTCTTCTCTCTTCTTGTCTGAAGTTGGTGCAAAACTTCGATTGTACCATCTGCCAGTTAGGTTCGAGAAAAACATTTAAATGGATATGAATCTTAAATACAGTGTTTGTTTTTTTAAAAATTTAATAGCCGACATTATTAACAATATACAACATATTAATCAACTGAGATGTATAGATAGAAATATAATTATAGTAACATGTTTGTGTTTAGTAATTAGTACATTCTTTATAAAATATGTGAATTTTAGTGACTAAACAAGTTTTTATTCTAATTTTATTCTAATTCTGTAGAAAATTATAGTTATAGTTCCTTTTCGTGCGTATGTCTGCATGCAATACATCAACGTTTAATTGCTGTGAGAGAATATGTTTGAGCTGTTTAGAGATCGAGCCAATCATGAATCAGTATGTAGTGAGACCAAGTTAAAATTATTCGTTCAATATAAACAGAGCATGGAAAATACAGTAAGTGAAACTCTTGTCTTAAAATTTTAATTCATGCGCTCGCGCACACACACAACTCCAGCACAAATGCACACATTTGCATTTAAGTTACTTACATCTGTTTATTCTCTAAATTAATTAAAGTTTGTGCATGCGTGTCATTCCACTTTTAAAAAAAACCCTGCCATTTTCTTCCCTTCCTCCTCTCTTCCTTCTAATATGATGAATTGTATACCTCTGCTCTGTTAATTTAATGTTCACTTGGATTAGTACATAATCGCTTACCGCTTATAAATAGCAAAATCAATAATATGATGAATTGTATACCTCTGCTCTGTTAATTTAATGTTCATAATTAGTACATAATTGCTTACCGGTTATAAATAGCATAATCAACCATTGCTACAACATCGATGTACATTTCTTCCTCAGTTTCTCGTTTCCGACTTTTACGTTTCTTGTTCTTGTTCTTGTTCCTGGAGTTTGCTTCCTTGGTAGGGATCAGGTGGGGTCTGTGTGGTCCTGTTGATATACAAGCTTGAATTAGAAATTAATAGGCTATCAATCAACTTACTGTTTAGACATGACCAACGGTTTCTTTTATTAATAAGAATTCAAACCTTATTTAAAACTATGTTGCAAATCGTTCAATAAATAGAAATATCCTAAGTATCATTAGTTAGAAAGGTACTACACAGCCATTAGTATGGACGTTTAAACCGTTCATTCACGTTCCATTCTGCTCGTAGCTGTTCCAGAAAGTGAGCATGTTCATTCGTCTAACTTTTCTCTAACAATTCCTCTGTTACGTCGATTTAATGTTTTTAAAATCGTATCTTTGTTGCGTCCTTTACGAAAAATAAAAATAAATGAAAGGCAAATTTAAATAATTATTAATTTCAAATTACATTACAAAAAAATTACATTTTCAAATTACATTACAAAAAAATTACATTTTCAAATTACATTACAAAAAAATTACATTTTCAAATTACATTACATTAAAAAAAGGGTTAGTTGTAGTAACGTCTGAAATTGCATTTAAATTTATCTTGTTCTTCTTTATGCAGTTTCAACATTTATAACCATATGATCTGTTTATTTCCTGTTAGTATCCTCTATACTAATACATATAATAATATTTTTATATAGAAATGTTATCGCAATTTAAATAAGCATATTTTAAAAAATAATATTTGCACTAATGGTAGTGTCCATTACACAAACTAATGTTTCACATTTTATAAACACAAATGCTAGTATCTCTTATATATGCAATTGGTATTAATCTTTACACACACATTGTTTGTATCCCTTTGCAACCCTTTCAGGGTGACACACACAGTGAATTTAGAAAGGAGTTAATCCATAGAAATGCAGAGTCTGTGAAAATAAATATTTATTTATCTGTATGTACTAGGGTTAAAATTAGTTCAGCTCCATTCAGGGAATCTTCATATTACTTTCCTAATCGCTTCCTAATATCATTCTTTTTTTGCCCCCAATCCAAACATGCATATAATAAATACATATTCTTCACTAATATAAAATATAGAACTACAATAATAAGTTATTTAAATTATAAAATGCAAATTAGCTATTTCATAGTGACCAAAAATGGATAATTTCATACACACAAGTGATCTTCCGAACCTTAACAATTTGAACTAACATAGATAGCTTGTTCACTCAGACTTTTCTATTATCTTTTCAAATATTTAATTAAGAAAAAGCGAGGTGTAACTCTGCTTATCAAGTCTTGAATTTCAACAGCGTTTATTCTAGCGAGAATGTTCATGAACGAATGTATCTGTTTGATGCAATTAGATAACAAACGATAGGGTACATTAATTATTATTATATAATTTGTACATAAAGAATACATAATTTAGAGTGAATAAATAGAGAGAAAGTTAGGGAAATAAATGCTACTTTCATATTTAAATTTCGATTTTAACAAGACGACTCAGCAAAGGTGGGGTCCCCTCATTTAATTCCATGATAAAGGTTTTCATCTGATCACTGAACGTCTTTAGGCAAGCACTAACAATACTCAGTAGGACTCGAGAGAGAGAGAGAGAGAGAGAGAGAGAGAGAGAGAGAGAGAGAGAGAGAGAGAGAGAGAGAGAGAGAGAGAGAGAGAGAGAGAGAGAGTTGAAGTAGCAATACTTAAAGGGCCAGACACAAAATGAATCTTGCTGTTTTGTTGGATTATTAAAAAATTAGCTTTCTCAATTGATCTTATATAAATATCTGGTATACTAAGCACCACTTAAGCTCCAATCCCATCGACTTATTTCACTTTAAAATCAGCACTGGATATATAAAGTTTAACAAGAAAGAAACATGTCCTATATGATCTTTTAATTGAAACTTCAGCATGAAACTACTGTACAAAGAGCAAAGAAAAGACCCCTCTGATCTCATAAGAAACTCGTTTTTTTTGTTTCTTTATATTTTAAACATATGGACTGGAGCCAACATCTAACTACAGATTGTTCTGTTGACTACTATTTTTATAATCAAGCAATTTCATGTTCCCCATACAGCCAAACTACACATGATGCCTAATAGGTCATAAAGGCGCCATGAGGTTAAGCTTCCTGGAACTTGCATTCTCACTAGTACTCGGCTTGTCAATTCCCTTTACACCAATCTACTCAGCAATTCGTGTTCACTCACATCCGTTCATTCAGGATGTGACGTTTTGCTGGGGGGTGGGTATATATAGGCAAGATATTAATTCTCTACCACACTGGATTTTCATTAATCTTATGCTACCACAGAAACATATCTTTTGGCTGGCCACCCGTGTTGGACAGAAGGAAGATAGGATATTCCAGAAGAGTTGTAGTCTAGAATAAAGCTCCTATCCACCGACCCCGCTACAGACAGGAAGGAATATTAATTATGTGAGAAACTATGAAATATATTATGAACATAAACCAAACAATTCGAGTGATCTAAATATCAGGAATAATATATATAACTTTAGAATTCAGTTTTGTATGTACACAAGTGTTAATATCAATTGAAGAAATCAGGTTCAATATGGAAAAACCTATCGATCTATTAAACCGATCAGTGTACCTATATCGTGGCGTAGAGGGCAGACACTAACATTCTGTGGAATATGGACATTTCTTTTAAATAAGCAAAATAATTACTGTAATACTGTCGTACTCTGTATTGTAATATTGTCGTACTCTATTGATAACAATGGAATTACTGTAACACTGTCGTACCTGTTGATAGCTAAAGAATTACTGTAACACTGTCGTACTCTGTCGATAGCTAAAGAATTACTGTAACACTGTCATACTCTATACTGTAACATTATCGTACTATGTTGATAGCTAAAGAATTACTGTAACACTGTACTTCTCTGTCGATAGCTAAAGAATTACTGTAACACTGTCATACTCTATACTGTAACATTATCGTACTATGTTGATAGCTAAAGAATTACTGTAACACTGTACTTCTCTGTTGATAGCTAAAGAATTACTGTAACACTGTCGTACTCTGTTGATAGCTAAAGAATTACTGTAACACTGTCTTACTCTGCACTGTAACACTGTCTTACTCTGCACTGTAACACTGTCATACTCTGTACTGTAACACTGTCTTACTCTGTTGATAACAACTGCTACAATTGTCCAGAGCGACAGTGACTTTAAGTCCTTAAAATGCTCTCTTATTTTCTAGGATGCGTTTTCAACACAAGACCTAATTTACCTAAATAAAACCTCATTAACAGCAAATGAAAATGTTCCCTCTTTCACATACTAACTCTAAGGTTATTAATCTAGGCCGTATAAAAGAAGACAGTGACCTAGTGAATTGATAAGACGTATGAAAAGAATGGTTATAAGTTCATATGTGTGGTGTGTGTGCGTGCGTGCGTGCGTGCGTGCGTCGACATGTACTTAGTGCATTAAATTAATAATTGAAATATATTTGTTCCATTAAAAAAAAAAATAAAACCTTTAGGTAAAGAAAGTTCCGACACTTCAATAAAGAGAATATGTTCTCCCTGTGTTGTTCCATTTAAAGTGGTGTAGATGTCTTCTCCACCACTGTCAAATCGCGTTTCCACCGGAACTGGATTTCTCACGTGGAATATCCTTCTCCCTGATCTGACAATCCCGTCCTTTACAAATTCAATCAGTAAAATATGAATAAAATTAGCTATGTGTGTTCAACATTATGTAACATAATATTAAATGTTTAAGAGGAACATGCTTTCGGAATATTGACCTGAATTTTGGAAATGTATAAGGAACCGATACTTATTCATTCTTATCATTAGTTTCATTTCCAAATGAGTATTTAAAACACGTATCTTGTATTATAATGAGTATTTAAAACACGTATCTTGTATTATAATGAGTATTTAAAACACGTATCTTGTATTATAATGAGTATTTAAAACACGTATCTTGTATTATAATGAGTATTTAAAACACGTATCTTGTATTATAATGAGTATTTGAAACACGTATCTTGTATTATAATGAGTATTTGAAACACGTATCTTGTATTATAATGAGTATTTAAAACACGTATCTTGTATTATAATGAGTATTTAAAACAGGTATCTTGTATTATAATTACATTTTAACTTTCGCTCAATAAATTCCTTACAAAGACTTCAGTCCAACTATTGAGAAGAAATGTGCTCTAATTTCTTTTAAAATATACACGTTCTTGCGTATGTATTTCGAGATGTAGATAGATTTTTATCTTTTAGTGAATGTACAAAGGTGAATATACCATATAAATATGAGTGATCCCGTCATCCAATTCTTCAAAAGTCATCAAGAATGACGCTCGCTGATTGACATCAATATAAAGAGTGGCATTCTACATAAACGAAATAAATCAAACATTAATCAGAAAACACTTAACATTCACATACATATATAGACATATAGACATATGTGCAATGTATTATGCAGATATTAATTTCATTGTATTTTAGAAATAGACTTTAATGCCTAAATAGATCGTAAATAGTATCTAAATATATTAAGAAAGCTTTGTTTTCACTCAAATGATGAAAACAGAGGATTTATTGGGAACTTGGAGCTTAAATGAGCGTGACAAGTATTTTGCGTTATGGTGACTATGTTGGTTCATGAGTGGAAAATACACTTGTATGTGGATGAGGAAATGGTGACTATGTTGGTTCATGAGTGGAAAATACACGTGTATGTGGATGAGGAAATGGTGACTATATTGGTTCATGAGTGGAAAATACACTTGTATGTTGATGAGAAAATGGTTCGGTGATGAAAGGATGAGAGAGTGTTAATGTAATGTGAAGAGAAATAATAGTAATCATCTGTTGACGGTTGCATCGTTAGCAGTCGAACTGGAGGAGCAGTAAAGCGGGAAACAATAACCGATATGTAGCAATTAGAGATATTCTACTGGTGCGAGCACGGCATTTCTAATGAGCTGCGCGGCGGTGCTGCTGTGCTCCTTAAAGGGAACATTGTTGGTGTCGGCTAATTATAAAACCGTGAATCCAATGCATAATGGATTTCCAGCGCTGTATTTTGTGAAGTTCATGACGAATTGTCCAGCACTGTAGTGTGAAAACTGCACAGATATGAGAACTGTTAGTAATCAGAGTTGGAGGCGATTCAATTTTGAGGACACACCTCTCTGTGGACAAATTAATATTGTAATTCTTTTACATAATATTTTAGTCTTTTATATTAAATTGTGACTGTTAATTGTTTAACACACGTCCCGTTATTTGTTAGTTTAATGTTAACTGTAATTGTAATGTAGTGTCCTACTGCAGCGTTTAGCGTGTAATGCCATATTCAGTAATGTTCATATATTACAATATCGGAACTTTTTTAATACTATTTTCGTCTTCTTTTACATTACCTTGTAACTGTTATTTGTTTAACATCCATCCCGTTATTTGTTAGTTTGCTGTTAACTGTAATTGTATTGTAGCATCATATTGTAGCGTTTAGCTTCATGGTAACGAAATATTCCGTATTTATATATAGCAGTGATTGGTGCGTGGAGACGCAAATATTAATACATACTGAAACAAAATACATATCGCGGACCAAAATAATAAACACAATCTTATCTATTCACGGATTAATATGTTAAGCCCCAAGACATCTGATCTTAGTGAATTTCTATAGCTCACGCCACATGTCATATGACGTAAATACTCACACACCCATCACTTAATTTATGAGAAATACGTCCGGCCTAGGCTGACTTTATGCTGGGGATTGCGGGTGGAGAGAATATATTTCATGTATACTTTCTCCCATACCTTTTCCGGCTTTGATTCCAAGTCCTCTGTCTGGAATTTTCCCTCCTCGTCTTTGGATAATAAAATCACTGCGATGTCGTTTTCCTCATTAATATTTCTTTTTAAAGACAAGCTGACGTGCCTGTTGTTTAGTTTTAGATGTAATAGCGCTGACATCGGAATTGATTCGTTACCAGCCAGCTTGAGTGTCGCTTTATCCATTTTGACGTAATCGTCTATGTATAAAATGCATAGTTAAAATATCCATTTTGACGTAATCGTCTATGTATAAAATGCATATTTAAAATATTCAGTTGTATTACTCTCCGAACTCTAATACTTATTGCATTATTATTTGTTACACGTGCGCCACTTAATTAATGAAGATAATTTTATTTTCAAGTGATGAAAATATTAACTTTATTTTATTAATGATCCTCCAAGAGACACCTCTCGTCTCTCACCTGGCGGATATTTTGGCGTTGTAAAGATTTCACAGTTCCAGAGCATAAAACAAAGTTTACAGTCATATGAGGTTTTCTGTAGGTGGAAAACGTCTTACTAAGGAGAAGACAAATCCGATTTTAATATATTTACTGAACTCACATCCACCCATTTTCTTCTCCAACATAAGATTATCTAATATATACATACGTAAGGTCAATAAATGTAACAGAAATTTATTAAAAGAAAAATTAACTATACAAATGACAAATACAATGAAACAGGTAATTTGACATCAATATTCCAAGAACCCAAGTTCCGGAAATTATAGTTTGCACTTTACAGCCTCTCTCTCTCTCTCTTTCTCTCTCTCTCTCTTTCTCTCTCTCTCTCTCTCTCTCTCTCTCTCTCTCTCTCTCTCTTTCTATCTCTCTTTCTCTTTTTCTATCTCTTTCTCTTTCTCTTTCTCTCTCTCTATTATATATATAATGGGGAGAGAGAGAGAGAGAGAGCGAGCGAGCGAGCTATATATTACAACTAATTATAGTTCAACAAGAGAGTCAATACAAATTGCAGTTTAGTCCTATCAGAGAATAGAAATGGAGTTATTTGAATAGGTTATTACAAACTACGATTAAGTACAGCTTCCCCAGTCTTTTCAGTGGCCCTTTCAATCACACGTCAAGGTGTCAAATTGTTACAATGTCAAAATGTCCACGCTCAGCACTGTCCCCGCCTGTGCACAAGGAAACACTGACCCGTCGTTTCTGTCAAACGACCTGGAATTCTCTTGCCGTCAGTTTCTTGAGCAGAACACAATCCCAGTGATTGTGCTATCTTCACTGGACTGAGCATCCTTGCTTTGGTACATCAAAAGTAGGGGTGTATCATACTCCCTTATGCTTACACATACTGTGCAAGTCTCTCGCGCTTTCCCGGTCACTCAAGTCACGATTAGTGAAAAACGAAAGTAGCTAGGAACTTGAAAGTTGAACTGAGGCTCTACTTGTGACACAGCTGAGGGTCGAACTCACACACTGAGACTCAACCACAACCAATGAAGAAGAAATCAGAAGAAATTAAAAGGCTGCTTGCAACATATACTCAAAGAGCAAGCCTACGTTTCTTATTCATTTCAATATAACTGCATTATATCTGACACTCCATTCTCAAAACTTACAATCTCCTGCAACAATAGTTTATTAGCCCCATTGCACACGTGGTACAATAAATACAATGTATCAAACAGAGTCACATATTAACACACAACATGGGCGCAGCTTAATTCAAACATTTGTAGTAAATATAAATCAACTTACATAGTACATCTTTACCTAACACAAATGTATGAAATGTTTCCAAGTCCACTCTCAATCAGTTAGTTTAAACTCACCACTCAAGTAATGACTGCTTTCATAGCCGGACTTCTCTCTTTGTCTTCAAATTCAAAAGTGAATAGACAGCAAAATTCTCTACAGTAAGTAAACTCCTTACATTCAACCCCTTGGCTAGTCTCGTTCTCATAAAACATAAGCATTGGATAATAAAATAAACAACAACTACTCAATCAGTTTCCACTAGGTCAGCAAATCTGCAATACTCTTCCCTTAGGCTGTTTACTTCAAATTCATACACTTTCAAACTAACTACATAATGAATGCACAAGGTCGGACAATTTAGTAACTTATATAACAATTAAAATTAAAAATAGGGAGGGGCAAGTGTACTTTGTCACCCTAATATTTCAAATTAAGAAATTAATATCTAGATATATCATGCAAGCATGGAACAATATTTCCGTCTACATAATTATGTTAGATGGTTGACTAGCATTCATCTGCACTTTTCGCCCTCCTCTCTCTCAATTACACACTAAATTATTTACTCATCTTGTTTATCTATCAATCCATCGAACGTTTACTTCATACAGGTATGCATATATTATACACCTTTATATTTCAATAGATTAATAAACATTCCATGCACATATCTACTCACACACCCCCGCGACATATACATTTAAACATACGTATCTTTACATATAATATCTATATCTATATATCTCTCTATCTATCTGTCTGTCTGTCTATCTATCTATCTATCTGTCTCTCTGCCTGCCTGCCTGTCTGTCTGTCTATCTATCTATCTATCTGTCTGTCTATCTATCTATCTATCTCTCTGTCTATCTAACTTTTTAAACACAGTCACCTGAGTTATCCAAACCAACAATAATACGAACGTGAAGAATGAAAGTTGCAATTACCTTTACATTCACCGGAATAGAATTGTACTATGAGTAACATCATGTACACTATCCAAAAGATATTTTGTGGCTGTTCAGCACGGCTGGCCATTTTTGTTTTGATTCCACGGGCTCAATGTTAAATCAATCACTAAAGAATTAATATGTTGCTTTATGAGAGAATGATTGAAAAATAAGCATTAAATTCAATCTTTTTACCTGTTAATATCAAAACTGATATTTTAATTGATCATACCAAAGGAGTAGATCTAATGTATGAATATAGTATGTGACGCTGTGACCATCAGTCCTGACGTAATTGCCAGTGATGTCATCATGAGTCAGTGTTTGGAATACCTTCGAGCTCATGTAAGGTGCAATTTTTCGGATACTACAATTGTTTCAATAATTGATTTATCTAATTTGTAGCCGAAGTAATACTAAAAGATAAACACTTTAATTTCAATTATATTAAATGAATAATTTAAATATGCTCTTTCATTCTTTCGGCGTGTGTCGGTACATTTGCATATATTGCTCGACCGTAGTGTTTGCTTGGGTGTTCAAGAAAGAAAGAAAGAAAGAAAGAAAGAAAGAAAGAAAGAAAGAAAGAAAGAAAGAAAGAAAGAAAGAAAGAAAGAAAGAAAGAAAGAAAGAAAGAAAGAAAGAAAGAAAGAAAGAAAGAAAGAAAGAAAGAAAGAAAGAAAGAAAGAAAGAAAGAAAGAAAGAAAGAAAGAAAGAAAGAAAGAAAGAAAGAAAGAAAGAAAGAAAGTAAGAAAAAGAAAAATTTGGAGAACAATTCAAATAAGGAATAAAATCAGTCTGAATAAGACCCTCCAGTCTTATAAAAGTAAGTAAATGCTTTCTGAATAGAATAGAGGGACTTTGATGGGCGTATGATTTGTATTAAAGCATTGGGTAGCGTTCTGCTGGGTTGGATTAAGTATTAGTGATTGCATGTGTAGACGTTTCAACTCTCGTACCCGTGTATTAAAGGGAATGGTGTATGGCTGTCATGTAAGTGCACTAAACATTTTAGCAGAGTAGAAATAACGACATTACGTGATGTTCACAAGAGCTCTTAGCACACATTCAATGTTTCAAACTTTACTCAAACAATCCATTGTATTTACAGTCAACTACCTTATGGGATTATGAAAGTTCCTTATTTGATTTAATGCTGGTATTTTCGTTATGGAAATTCTTGCATTTCTACCATGTTTCACTGATGTAGGCAAGACATGGAAATGGAACATAGTCTACCAGTGAGTTGATTACTAAGCATGTGTGGAACAGGTGTTCATCATCGAACGTTAGAGGCCTGGATCTAGCGAACAATCTTTTCTACTCAGGGGAGATAATTCTGTCACGAACTCTTATCTGGATCAGCAAAGGACCTGAACTGTCAGCAGGGAAAGAAAACCTTCACAAACTGTTGTGGATGTGTGATCACGCCTTTAGAAGGATCAAAATTAAGAGAATGACCCGGTTGCTGCCGGTATTTCTTTAATTAAATTGTTTGGGAATTCTCACTAACACATTCCGTTAAGCCTAGATTCCAAAGCTGTTTTTTAAACAAGATTTTATACAGAAAGTAAACCTCAATAGGACATTTTTTTAACCAAACCACTTATTGTTTCTTTTCTAAAATACTAATTAATAAATCGCATATTCATGCGTGTGATTTAACCAATACTGAAGGTGGAAAAATCTCGAAAAAAACTTTTTTTCTTTTTACTTTGTGTGTGTGTGTGTGTGTGTGTGTGTGTGTGTGTGTGTGTGTGTGTGTGTGTGTGTGTGTTAAGCGAGATAACAAGCTACGTACTGTAACGACTTATCCTTCCCTTGTCCTCTCCAGCACACGATCAATAATTAAATAATTACTAGCTTCTTGGAGGTGAAGGTGGAAGTCAACGATCTTTAGAACTAACATTTTAAAATTTTATTTTAGTAGTGTACGTACGAGATAAATAAGGTCAGCTCGCAGAATTTCTGATGGGTCAGGACATACGCACGACATGATTTCACTCATAGCAATTACGTAATACGACTAACGAAAAGAGATTTTCAGAAAACATTTATATTCAGATCTAAACTAACACCTGCCACTGTGTTGTGCTGAACAGTTATTTTACCTCAATATGGATATTTTTTTTCAATTGATTTCCTTTTTAATTAATTTTTAAGTTGCGAGAGAGTATTCCTGGTCTGAATATATTTTATGTTAAATCATTTTGTTAATTGGTTTCCAAAATTTCCGCATATTATTTAAATGAAGTATGTTTACTTGTTCTCACCATTTATTCTTTCTGTTTAATTTTGATTTGTGATAATAGTTACTAGAATTTCTTTGTGTTCATTTTTTTTGTTTGCACTTTGCAGATAGAATTGTATTGTGTTTGATAAAATGTATTAGCATTTCCTTGTTTTTATTTGTCTGTTTAACATGAGCACATTACATCAGTCGCTGTTTTATATGGACAAGCCTCTGTGTCTGATCATTTCATTATAGCGCTCTGCAGACTGTACAATGTAGCAAACTTATACACTATTAAAAGCACTTAGTTTTTAGAGGGTTGAGAGCTTAAGAGCTTATCCAATGAAATAATTTAACACAATGCAAAATCTTTACCCTTACTTGGTCCAGTTCAGCTCCAAGTATTCGTGGGTCCCATCCCATCCCAATATAATCATCGTGTCAGCGTTTCCTCACCTCATTAGACCAAATTAATTATATAATACTTCAATTATAATGAGTTAACACATTTCTCACCTCATCAGACCAAATTAATTATATAATACTTCAATTATAACGAGTTAGCACATTTATCCCCTCATCAGATCAAGTACTTCGCAATGCACTTCGAGAAATCGAATGTGTCAGCGTTAAGCTGCGCTCTGTTCATGAAGATTCTATAAATTTATAATATATCATTATGGGGCAAGATGAATATATTATTTAATCAAATGGACATTAAGAGACTGATGAAATGAATAACAGAATCGACAACTCAGACTTTTCTCTATCAGTCACCTTAGAGATTGGAAACAACCTTTTCATTTAGTTATTAATCTCTATTTCTATTTATTATTTTGGTTGAATGCTTTATTTCTATTTATTATTTTGGTTGAATGCTCTACTGCTGATGAAAGGCACTCAATAAGCGTTCTTAGCTTAAGGACCTTTGATAGTTTTACTATCAGTTTCAGTTAAAGTTTGATGTTGAACTATAACTGTAGTGTAGTATGAAAGTCCCATAACATATTGCTAATTGCCAATAAACAAAGCAAAGACTAAAGAACAAGCACCTTACAGGCTTACACGAATAACAGTCAGGCGTTGCCCGATGGTCATTTATGATGTTCACAGAATTAAAAGCAAGGTCCTGACAAAGGATGATAACAAATCAGATCGATGACAATGGAAGCGTGAATAATGCTTCTCGTGTAATATGCACGCAGTGACGTAATCGTATATATCAATCCATAAATGTACATTTATATCTATTCAATAGCGAGATAAGTACACTAGATATCAATCCATAAATGTACATTTATATCTATTCAATAGCGAGATAAGCACACTAGATATCAATCCATAAATGTACATTTATATCTATTCAATAGCGACATAAGCACACTAGATATCAATCCATAAATGTACATTTATATCTATTCAATAGCGAGATAAGCACACTAGATATCAATCCATAAATGTACATTTACATCTATTCAATAGCGAGATAAGCACACTAGATATCAATCCATAAATGTACATTTATATCTATTCAATAGCGAGATAAGCACACTAGATAATTATACAAGCTCTAAATTGCAAATCCTGCATGTAAAATCAGTTTCGTTTCCTAAATAATTATTTAAGAAAATATAATTAAAACAATATTATTCAAAGTTATGTATTTGGCAAAAAGTGTTTATTATGCAATCATTTACAATAAATATGGTTTGGTGATTTTAACAAATTTAAAATCTACGACGAAATGGTTAAATTAGTTATTTAAATAGTAAATTACTAAAATCAAGATTCTGTTAAATTGCATGTTGATGGTAGATTTAAGAAATGTATCCGATTATAAGTTATACAATGTACAAGAATTGGTGCTAATATTCAGTTAATACATCAGAGAATTGTTTAATAAAGTAATTATACTGTCAACATTTTTATTATTATAATATTATTATAATAATAATGATTAGTATTATATATAATCATAGCAACGATAACACTACAACTTATATTACTACTACTACTACTACTACTAATAATAATAATAATGATGATGATGATGATGATGATGATGATGACACACATCTTCTGCAAAACTGCATTATGTAATACTACTACTCTTTTACAACTAATAACATTCATGGCGATTGTCAGCAAATATTTTCAATAACAGAAATGGCGATTGTCAGCAAATATTTTCAATAACAGAAATGACGATTGTCAGCAAATATTTTCAATAACAGAAATGGCGATTGTCAGCAAATATCTTCAATGGAAATGCAGCGTTCATTCTTGTCTTCTCGCTATCAGAAGAACTGCGAGGGTCCCAGTTGCATATTTATGTCTTACAAAATTGATTTTGTTTTTGTAAGAAAGAAAATAATATTACACATAACAGTTATGATGACGTCTTTATAGCATACAATATTACGCATTATTTCAAGTCAAATAGGCCTACATTAATATTTTTTAATAGGCAAGAAGAAGAATGTAAAGAATGAAAGAAAGAACAACAGTAGTAAAAATGGGGTATTATTACCGATTCAATATATAGTCTTCTGGGAAAATACAAGGTAGATAATCAGACAGCCTGACATATAATCATAGGCAAGTTTAAGACAGGAAAAAAAAGAAAAATATATACAATGAAAAACGATTCTGAACGGAGTTTCAGTTTTTCTATTCTTTTTGTGTGTATGTGTTTCTAGATGTGTTTGTATACATCTCTCTCTCCATCTCTCCATCCGTCCATGAATCCATCCGTCCAGCCATGCATCCATTTATCCATATATCCAGTCATCTGTCTGACTATCTGTCCATTTCTTTCTCTATCTATTATCCAACCACCCACACATATATTCATCGACCCTCACAACACCCATCTACCCATCCATCAGCTGTATGTATTTCTATCTATCTATCTGCCTATCTATCTATCTATCTATCTATCTATCTATCTATCTATCTATCTATCTATCTATCTATCTATCTATCTATCTATCTATCTATCTATCTATCTATCTATCTATCTATCTATCTATCTATCTATCTATATGTCGCTGTATCTATCTATCTATCTATCTATCTATATGTCGCTGTATCTATCTATCTATCTATCTATCTGTCTCTGTATCTATCTATCTATCGATCGATCAATTAATCTATCTATCTATCTATATGTCTCTGTATCTCTCTCTCTATCTATCCATCTATCTATCTATCCATCTATCTATCTATCTATCTATCTATCCATCTATATCTATCTATCTATTTATTTATTTATTTATTTATCTCTCTATCTCTCTCTCTCTCTCTCTCTCTCTCTCTATCTATCTATCTATCTATCTATCTATGTTAAATATGTACATTATTATAATTCAAGTCCCATAAGGAAATTTGTACTGCTAGTTATATTCATAGCAATGTATGTATCAACATTAGCATCGGGACGAAATGCCCAGGCAAGTAGCTGTTGAGTCTGTTTACACCAGCTGAAACACAAAGTGCAAGAAAGTCGTGTTTACATATGTATCAACTTCAGTAATTAGCTGATGACGGCACGTCATTATTTTGATATCACTTTTATTTGAAACTTGTTTGAAAGTTTTTTGACAGTTTTTTGACATATATGTGTGTGTGTGTGTGTGTGTGTGTGTGTGTGTGTGTGTGTGTGTGTGTGAGAGAGAGAGAGAGAGAGAGAGAGAGCGCTGTAGGATCTTAGCTGAGTTAAGACAGGATTCAATTAAAGGAAATTTTTAGACAGTCATTTCGATTTGAAGCTGTCCTAACTCAATGTCAATTTCCGAGGAGACTAATTGATTTATATAACATTTGCACAAGATGCACACAGAAATTCCATCATATCGTGTAATTATGTTATTATTATTATTATTATTATTATTATTATTATTATTATTATTATTATTATTATTAATTTTATTATTATTATTATTATTATAACAGATACACTTTGATCTCAGTCCATTGGCTGATCTCGTTCTCGTAAATCTTAACCCAGGGTTAATAATAAAAATTACTCATCTACCGAAAAACAGGTTTAGATAACATCTGCAAGCTCTAGCATATTCTTTACCCGAGTTGATTACGCCCAAAACATCATCTTAATCAGTGCCCAAGGTCGGGTCACGTTAACATTAACAAGAAAGATTTATTATTAATTATCTAAATATGCATATGCAAATTCACTCCACAAGACGTTAGTTTTTTACCACTTACAGGTATTTGAGTTTGAATTAGTAGAGTATGTGGCCTTGCTTGTTGAGGCAGATGTTATACCATCTGTCGTCGTGGTGGTCTTGATGGAGGTGAGTTGTGCAGTAGAGTATGTGTCCTTGCTAGTTGAGGCAGATGTTATACCATCTGTCGTCGTGGTGGTCTTGATGGAGGTGAGTTGTGCAGTAGAGTATGTGTCCTTGCTAGTTGAGGCAGATGTTATACTAGCAGTCGTCGTCGTGGTATTGATGGAGGTGGGTTGTGCAGTAGAGTATGTGTCCTTGCTAGTTGAGGCAGATGTTATACCATCTGTCGTCGTGATGGTCTTGATGGAGGTGGGTTGTGCAGTAGAGTATGTGTCCTTGTTAGTTGAGGCAGATGTTATACTAGCAGTCGTCGTGATGGTCTTGATGGAGGTGGGTTGTGCAGTAATAGTACTTCCATACTTGCATGTCCCGCAACAATCCTGTAGGATTGCGGTGTTACTCGTTTTACAGTATTCTGGTAAGCAGTTGGGATATTGATCACCATATTGACAGCCTGTCAAAATCAAATACAAAAATGAATAAGAATTGTGTATTTTTAAATATTATGATAGAGAATGCATTATTGTAAACAAATGGTGTATGCATTTTGCTCCCAGAAAAGTACACGCTTTTAATTTCATATGCTACACTTTACGTTAGTGAGAGTCACGTAAACTACTAAAAATCATTATAAGTATTACTAATAGTGCAGAATTAAGAATTAAATTTAACCTACATGCATAAAAGGACGTGTTTGTAAGAGTACCTATATAATTTCATAACATTACTCACAAACAATCCAGTTTACATTAGATGCCATATTCTACTAAATGACTGCTTTACAGCATATATTTTGATGGCAATCGTAAAACGCCTGTACACCACTTCTTTTATCAGGCCATCACAACACTGTCTTAATTTTATTAATCTAATTCTCTAACTTAGATTCGTCTTTAGAGTGATAACGTATAATTCCAGAGCTCGCCGTACAAATATATTGATGTGCATTTTTGTTGATTAACAATGTTCGTGAGGAACAGACCACCACCCATGAAGGGATGGCCTCAATCCAAGCTGAACTATGACTAACACACCTACGTTTTGTACAGTCCTATTTTTGCACTCTTACATGTCTTTCTTAGAACCTCGTAACAAGATATTTCTCTTTCTTAGACCTCGTAACAACATATTTCTCTTTCTTAGACCTCGTAACAACATGTTTCTCTTTCTTAAAACCTCGTAACAAGATATTCCTCTTTCTTATAATCTCGTAACAAGATATTCCTCTTTCTTAGAACCTCGCAACAAGAAAGAAATGTACGAGGCAAGTGGTTCAGTCATACGTCATAATTGTCTTTCCTTTAGTTAGACCAGAATTTGTCTCATGACATGAGTGTGGTACTAAGTTCCGGTATTGATTGTTATTGTCAGTAATGAAATTCCTAGCAAAATGTGTGTTAATTTTATCTCTTACTATACTGATTTTGTGAATTGCACTTTGATGTCCTTTTTTCTAGTCATAAGATTTTATTGTTGCATAACTCTTTAATGGAATATGCAATTCATGTGCAACCTGTGGTAACTAAACCGTTCTTACATTTAACACACTGGCTTACTAATAGATTTCAATTCTATAAACAATTACAGTTCTAATTTTAAGCAGGAGAATTAATGATATACAATAAAATATTCTAGTATGGAATAGCTATGAAGCAATAGACTGTATCCTCGAGTGATTGTGATTTAATTTCTACGAATTTTTCACATTCTTCAGTGTGAATACGTTGCAGAATAATTTATTCAAATATAAATAAATAATAGTATTATATTCGTGCAAACTGTGCACAAATTTCTAAAACATATAGGCGCAAACATACACTAATAAAAAAATATAACTATTAAATATTAATAAAATTACACAATTCGCTTACAAATATGCCCTATTTAATTATCCTTAAGGTTGTTTAATATTTTTAATTTTAATATAGATCAAGATATTTGAACATGGATATTATATGCATACATCGGTCCAATATAATATTTAGTGGCAAGAATACGTCACGAAATGTGAATTTGATTGTGTTTACAATTTTAATTTTGAAGTTGATACGAAAGTGTAACTGACAAATGCACATTGTGGATGTATCCTTACTGGATTTTCAGGAGGGGAAAAGAGATGTGAATGAATGGAAGAAGCATTTAAATTGCATCCTTTACATTGAATTGTGTAGCATTATAATGACAAATTTATTCAGAGATCAATAAATGTAATTAAACTCAACCAGAACAGTTCAGATGAGACATAAGGCCAGTCACAATGATGTATTTTAGGGTCGTAGAGTACAGGCAATGAAGTGTACTCCTAAAGTGTTTTGCCCAATTTGGACTCACCATGGGAAGTGGCATGGAGAGCGTGAGAACGTAGAACTCTGTTCACTACAATGCAGTGACATAAATAATGCGTCACTAATCATGAGAGAAGAGCAGCACTTTGTTTACCAAAACAATGTATCTATACATAACTTTCAAAGACATTAGAAGTATAGATATGGTAATTGGAGAAAGGGAAGAGAAAAACTATATTGTTATCACATGTTTTTTGTGTTATTATCGCTTATTCATTTTAATACTTATAATTTAATTTTATTTTTAATTACTTTCGTCTCTAAGGTCTTGTGAATGTAGATTTGCTAAGTGTAAGTGTAATGTCTCATTCCATGTAGTGTTAGTAAATCTGCATCATATTTATAGTGTATTCTTGTAATGTTAGTGTCATTGATGGTTTGTTCCTATTCCATATTTCACTTCATTTGCTGGGGGAGGGGGGGGGCAGGGAATGATATATCAGGCCATCATCCTATAAAAAAGATCAATACCTGATATGGCATGTGATGTTGTTTAGTGCAGAACCTTTAAATTCATTTGAATTAATCGAATAAATACCAGTCACTACAGGTAGTATGCAATACAAATATATCTTAAAAAAGTAGTTCTTTAAACTAGGGTGATTGGTAAGTATGCAATACAAATATATCTTATAAAAGTAGTTCTTTGAACTAGGGTGTATTGGTAAGTATGCAATACAAACATATCTTATAAAAGTAGTTCTTTGAACTAGGGTGTATTGGTAAGTATGCAATACAAATATATCTTATAAACGTAGTTCTTTGAACTAGGGTGTATTGGCAAGTATGCAATACAAATATATCTTATAAAAGTAGTTCTTTGAACTAGGGTGATTGGTAAGTATGCAATACAAATATATCTTATAAAAGTAGTTCTTTGAACTAGGATGTATTGGTAAGTATGCAATACAAATATATCTTATAAACGTAGTTCTTTGAACTAGGGTGATTGGTATGTATGCAATACAAATATATGAATACATCGTATAAAAGTAGTTTTTTGAACTAGGGTGTATTGGTAAGTATGCAATACAAATATATCTATAAAAGTAGTTCTTTGAACTAGGGTGTATTGGTAAGTATGCAATACAAATATATCGTATGAAAGTAGTTCTTTGAACTAGGGTGTATTGGTAAGTATGCAATACAAATATATCGTATAAAAGTAGTTCTTTGAACTAGGGTGTATTGGTAAGTATGCAATACAAATATAAATATATCGTATAAAAGTAGTTCTTTGAACTAGGGTGTATTGGTAAGTATGCAATACAAATATATCGTATAAAAGTAGTTCTTTGAACTAGGGTGTATTGGTAAGTATGCAATACAAATATAAATATATCGTATAAAAGTAGTTCTTTGAACTAGGGTGTATTGGCAAGTACACCCATGTACGGGTTTCACGGTGCGTAGTGAGGTACATACCTTGCACGGGTGTATAAACCTTGGCACATGATAAGCAACAGCTAAGTTTAATCTCCTCGTCGTAACAATAGCCGGGAAAACTTGACACAGCCACAGAGCAATTTTCATTGTTAACTGTTCCGTAATGGTCTCCATATTCACAGTTTACTGCAAATAGAATTACATTCACTTCAACAAATATCAATAATCGCAATATTTTATCAATAATTGATGTTAAAATATTTAATATTTTGAAATAATGAGTGACATGTATTTTCTATATGAGAATTACCTTTAACGTTTGAGGATTATATAATTTTATATCTATAATATGTAATGGACTTTTCAATGCATACATTGATTTGGTAGAGTGGCCAATCCCTCCCCCCCCCCACACACACACATACACACACACACACACACGCACACACACACTTCCTACCCAATGATAATCTCCATATTGCCAATAGATATTCCGGATTAACATTGACCTGACATGTATCCCGTAAACTCGTGGTGGAATCTCCCACGTTTAGGTCCTTTTTAATGTCTGACATTTTATTGATTACTTAAATCTCCAATGTCTGACATTTTATTGATTACTTAAATCTCCAATGTCTGACATTTTATTCATTACTTAAATCTCCAATGTCTGACATTTCATTCATTACTTAAACCTCCACCAACATAGCACACTAAATTATATAGAGTGGGTGCATAATAAAAGTAATAGATAATCATAATTCAGTAGTAACCTTACTTGCCCTTCTGCCTGAGCACTAGAGTTCAGTTCTTTTGACAGAGAAGATAATTAGCATCTTGTTCTTGTTTTATAGAAATTCACTTCATTGTTCAGATAATCCTTTCGAAATATTGTTACAGTCTTCACTATTAGCAATCATACTCGCTAAATATAGATTAAAGTTGGATTTGTCTTCTTCTTTAGTAAGAGGATTTCACCTATCGGACATTGTGTGACAGTTAATATTTATCTGTAATCCGCCAAGGGAAAGAGACGAGTAGTGTCCTCTGGAGGATCATCAGTTGTAATTCATTATGAAAGGTTAATTAATAATAAAAAGCATTCTCCTTAACTAAGTGGCGTTGGTGTCACAATGCCAATACACAAGTTATGATCAAAAGTTTGGTGCTGTTTGCAAGGTTAGATTTCTACATAGCCTGTATAAATTAATATCATTCAACTATGTATAATATAATTAAACAAAAGTAACATTCTCTACGAGATCAAACTACACTATGAAATCTCTAGATCATTATGATGACATTCTCTACGAGATCAAACTACACTATGAAATCTCTAGATCATTATGATGACATTCTCTACGAGATCAAACTACACTATGAAATCTCTAGATCATTCTGATGACACTCTACGAGATCAAACTACACTGTGAAATCTCTAGATCATTATGATGACACTCTACGAGATCAAACTACACTGTGAAATCTCTAGATCATTATGATGACACTCTACGAAATCTAAATCTGCCATTTGCTACCACGCATCAAAAGCGTCTATTCACATTACTTTCGAACAAACTTCATAACAAATTACATGGCAACTTGCAACTGTATCGAGTACAACTAATGTGAGAAAATCCCTCACTTTTATAAACATCACACCCAATAATGCATATATATTTATCACTTGTACACATAAATAAAATACATTAACCAAAACAAAACATGAAAGCTTACCAACTTAAAACATTAAATTGTACTCACAATACCAAAGTAACTATCCTATATACCTTCAAATGTAAGTATGTATACATTATTTTTAGAATTTAAAGATGTATTTATAAGATTATATTTGCAAATATTGTTGTTGAGATGTCAACAAGCATTCACTTGTTGAAACTCATAGTGAATAATATTAAAGAAATGCTTTATTTAAACCGTTTTTCTTCATTTTTCTTTTCCTTCCTTTCCCTTTCTTAGCCTTTATTTATTTCTCTTTATTTCCTTTAATTGTTTTCCTTTCTCCCCTTGTTAGAGATAATAAATCCATTTTAGTTATACGTGTGTTCTTGTTATTGTTGCTGCTGTTTCATGTATCTGAGATATTATAATGTACACTGTTCATTTTTTTTGTTGTTGTTGTTGCCATCAAATCGACAAACCTTGAATCGCATTGTAAGCGTTGGCGCAGGACTGGCAGCATGTGTTGCCCACATAATTATTGTAACAATGTCCGGGGTAACTCGCAATGTAAGCGGTACACGTCATACCACTGATCAAGCCCTGACTGTCTCCAAAAACACAGTTTTCTGAAATAACATTCCGATATTTAGATAAATCCTATGCATTAGTAACACGAAGAATATATACAGAATGCATTAATTGATCGGGACTATTTTCTGGAATAAGGAACATTAATGTTAGTTTGTGCATTTTTTTCCCTTTCAAATAATGTTATTTTTATTTTAAATATCTTTAAAATCACACACATGGAGGAAATTATGATTTGATTGTATGATTTAGCAGTTTAGATTTTTTCATGACACAATGATTGCGTGATTATTCTTACCATTTACAGCAGCAGCTTCATCAGCATAAACGCACCGACCGTCTATACACCACTGTACAGAATTTGGGAAAAAGGGAATATACAAAAATATAATGTTACTGGATACAAAGCATTCAGATATAAAAATATGAAACACTTTTAACTGCTTAAATAGATATGATATTTGCCACATCATTTACACTGTTTTAATGAATAAATTTAATTAGGTATCTAACATATAAGTAAATATTTTTAAAAAATAATTCGTATCCATCTGCAGTAAGAAAAGCGCGATGCATATTTTTGGAATCTTGACTGCGACGCCATTTAATTAATGTAAATGATTATTATTATTATTAATTAATCTTTCATAACTAATTACAAGTGTAGAGAATCTTAATTTATTAATAACGATCCTCCAACAGACACTACTCGTCTCTTTGACTTGGCGGAAATGCGGACACTGAACATGTTTTCTCTCCTCCACAGAATAAACATTTACGGTCACATAATATTTCTATAGGTAGAAAACGTCTTACTAAAGGAGAAGACAAATCCTACTTTTAATCTATATTTAGCGAGCTACATTCACCCACTTTCTTCTCAAACATAAGATTATCAAAATGCATAAGAAGGTCAATAAATTTCAAAATAAATTTATTAAATCAACAACCAAATGTACATAAAAAAGTACAATAAAATAGATTACTTTACATTGATAGTCCATGAACTCACATTCAGATAATATTATGTTCACAGTCTACATATATAAAAATGTTAAATTATAGTTCAATAATAGAGTCAATACAAATTCCAGGTTATCCTATCAGAGAATAGAAAATTGAGTTGTGAGAGGTAGATAATTATATTCATTTTACATGACCTGGATTAAGCACTGCTTCAACAGCCTTTCACTTCCTTTTGCAATAATGTCACAATGTCAAAATGTCCACATGTGAACAGGTGTCTTCCTCCACACACACAAATCTGATGCGCTATTTTCCAACGAACTTGAGCGCCCTTTTCACCATGTCATTTCCTTCAAGCAGAACATTATTACAGTAATTCTGGTAGTTCCATGTACTAGAATGTTTCCAGTGTACTCAGCTTACTTTGCCGCAATGCATCAAAAGCATATAACATACTCCCTTTCGCTTTCTCACACCACGACAGACGTTTCCCTTGTCTTCCTGGTCATTTAGGTTTATAAACTGTTAACAAGTGAAAGGTAACTGGAAAATGGAACTTGAAAATTGAACTTGAAAGGCTACATTTTCACTCCAAGTTACCTTTCAAAACTGGACTTTATATTGCCACTTCAAATTTTAAGTGATTAGACAGTAGAATTTTCTACAGCAAGTGAACTTTTTAATCTCAACTCATTGGCTGGTTCGTCATAAATAATAACCATTGGTTAATAAAATCTATTTACTATTCTGCATTACATCATCAAATCTAGAATATTCTTGCCTCGAGTGTTTACTTCAAACTCTGACACTTTCTAAAATGCTACCATAAGGAGTGCCCAAGGTCGGGTTACTCTGACAACTCAACAACTTATATAACAATTAAATTTTAAAATAGGGAGAGGCATATTTACTCTCACAAAATCATATTCACAAGGAAAAACGCTTATTCAAATACAGTGTACTCTCAAATACCTTAACCAAAAGCAAGCAGCAAAAACCAGCAAGTAATCAAGAAAGTAAAACACCTTTAGAAAACAAAAAAGCATTTGAAAGATGTGTTTATGTTTCAAGTATACAAATATGAAATAATTTGATCACAAAATATTTCAAAATGACTGACATAAATGCATGATTAAGACTCACCTTTTTATTGCCACATGTTGTACCTGATGCTGCAACTAATTTACTACAAGATGAAACAGTCTCTGTTTTAAAACAATACATTGATGTACACACGTCGGATGATGTCCAATTTGCTATGTTCTATATTACAGAAAGAAAAGTAATATTAAACGACAATTCTTTGTAACAAAATTATTAGGTTTTACTTTTAGAACTAGTTCATTCATGGTTTTCCAACAATAAAAATTACAGTAAAAGGACGATAGCAATTGTTAATGCTATAATATATACATATATTAATACATATTCATAGTAGTAGTAGTAGTACCAGTGTTGTAGGTGGTTGTAGTAATATTAGTAGTAGTGGTAGTGGTTGTGGCTGTGGTTGTGATGTTAGTAGTAGTAGTACTAGTGGTGGTGGTGGTAGTAGTTGTGGTAGTAGTAGTAGTAATAGTAGTAGTAGTAGTAGTTGTGGTAGTGGTGATGGTTATGGTGTTAGTAGTAGTAGTACCAGTGGTGGTGGTATCCGTAGAAGTGGTGTTGATGGTTGTGGTGATAGTAGTAGAAGAAACATTATTCGTGTAGTTATTATTATTGTATTCGTATACTATATAAACTATATTAAACTATATTATACTATATTAAACTATATTAAACATAAATATACGAATACAATAATAATAACTACACGAATACTGTTTCTTCTACTACTATCACTGTAACATTACTCACAGTAAAAATCTCATTGCTATCACTTTTTAAACTTTCTAATGCATCTCTTCTGTGTCTAACACTAATACTTCTACAACTACTCTGCACTTATGATTAATAAGAAAATAAAATAATCAAAATAACGTTTTAAAATGTAATAAATGTAGAATGTGCTGACCTTTTGCATGTATAATAATAAAATAATGAATGTTGATGAGTTAGAATTTGTATAAATAATTAAAATGAGCATAAATAAAATTTTTAAAATATATAAGTAAAGTATTAAAATAAAATCAAAGCTTCTATTATTGCTGCTGACACTGTGACATCTGTTATTACCTCTAATTCAATGAACATTGCGTCTAGTAGTATCGGTTTATTTAAACAACTACATCCAACACTACAAGGGCAGTTACAGCTCTTAATATTGTATAGTATATTTACTACAAGATGTACACTCTAGCTTTTGTTTTCAGTAACCAGACACATTTCATCCATCAGCACTCGGTATCATATCACCTGACACATATATGATCCAGACCCAAACACCTGGCGACACTGTTCGTGAGCATTGTAGATTTGCCCCGGCATCAGTGACGTAATATTTGGAAGCGATGTTTCAGTGACAGACATATTAAACAAGCACCTCGGACCATCTCTGTTGCAACAATCATATAGGAATATACTATTAATTTAGATACAAATGCAGTAGTAGTAGTAGTAGTAGTAGAAACCACATTTTAAGCAAATCTTTTCATCTTTATATAATGGGTGTCACCGCTTCATTTAGCGAGTCTTGTACACTTGTACCAATTCACAAAGCATTTGACCTTGGTTAATGTGTAAATACTCGCCAGATTGGTTTCTTTTCTGGGAACACGTCATTCCTGTAAGTGTTGACCTGTTCATCAAAATGTTTATTTGAATGTGTTAATGGGTATAACTTATACTTGCATGGCATTGTTCGAAAGAAAAGAGATATAAGACACAGCAACATGTCAATGTTCGTAACAACTGCAAAAGAATGTTACACTGTAAGTAACGAGGCAAAATTCATTGTAGTAAGTGTAAATAAACGCTTCCTCCTTTGAAAATGCCCCATACTAATATGGCATGTAGACACTTAAACTAACAATGATTATCAGACATCATTTTGTGGCTGATGTTAATAAGCAGTCATTCAATTCATCTGGTAGCACTCGACAATTCATCATCTCTCAAACCCTGTCTATTTCTTCTAATATCCCCCCTCCTCTAAAGAAAACATATACTCCAATACAGCTATATTACTGTACATACTCTGTTAAAATTTTATTAGAGATGAAAGTGTGGAAATACACTTGACTGCAGTTGGAAAATTTCCAGGGATTTAACTTGTTTTGCTCCGTCTCTTTGTAATCTGTGGGCGACATGATGTAACGATCCTCGGCACTACAGTTGTTCGTCGTACCATCATGCAGGGCAGACAAACTGGACAAGAAGAATCAGACATGAACAATTGCCATCAATGACAAGACCCGCCAGGCAAACACGTCATATATGAAGACAAAATTATGTTTAAGGTCATGACCAGCCAGGCAAACACGTCATATATGAAAACAAAATTATGTTTAAGGTCATGACCAGCCAGGCAAGCACGTCCTATTTGAAGACAAAATTATGTTTAAGGTCAAGACCAGTCAGACACAAACAAACATGGTGTAGAATTATAATTCCAGTCAGACACAAACACATCATTTATAAGGACAAGACCAGTCAGACACAAAGCCATCATGTATAATGCCAAGACCAACCAGACACAAACACATCATGTATAATGTCAAGACCAACCAGACACAAACACATCATGTATAATGCCAAGACCAGTCAGACACAAATACATCACGTATAATGCCAAGACCAACCAGACACAAACACATCCTGTATAAAGACGAGAATAACAAGACCAGCCAGAAAGACATAAATCATAACAGGACCAGTTAGACACGAATATATCATATACAATGACCAGAATACAACAACAGTCATATATAATCATATCACATACTATAAAAACCCCACTAATATGCCATAAATAATGACCAGAATACAACACCAGCCGTACTAAAACACATCACATATAATGACAACACCATCATACTAAAACACATCTTATATAATGACAAGACCAGTCAAACATGAATATATCATATTGATGACAAGAATACAAGAGCAGCCAGACAGGAATACTTCATATATACTAATAGGAATATAGGATCAGTCAGACATAATCACATCATGTATAACGACAAGACCAGTCATACATAAACGCATCACATATAATTACTAGCCAGACATAAACACATCACATATAAAACACACCACGTGTAATGACATGATAGTCAAGACCATTCAGGCGAATTCAATTTGTCTGATAATAAAATTCTGAAATAAACTATTGCATTTCTTGACAATATCATCATGGTCCAACAAATATTTCCCATTATAACAAGAAGCAGACTCGATTAATTATAATTTTTTTGCAAATATCATAGAGATGCCATTAAAATAAAATGAACAATAATCACCAATGGCTAGAAATAATAATTAACATTAATGAGCTAAGCACGCAGAAGATGCCAAAGTTACCGGATGTGAACTGTTATCACCCTTCACACAGACAAAAGTACTTATCTTTCATTTGCACCAAACAAGCATATACACTTATTTTTTAATTATAATTATTCATGATGACACGAATCAAACATAATAAATATCAGTTCATACAAGAACAAATAAACAGTATACTTATGATCAATGCAATCAGTCTTCAGAATGTAATCTTGATGTGTAGACGTCTAGACACTGAATCAAGATTGTGGTATACATTTACTTTATAGTAAAATTGTTCTAATTTATTCAATCATTCGGAGGTAAAGGCCAAAGGCTGTTAGGGAAATGTCTACACTTTAAAAACATGAACACATAATTTTTTTTTTACAGAAAAGTGTTTGATTTAAAAAAGTATATTATATAATTAAATCGACAATGTTAACACATTAAAAAGAGTGGTTCTCACGTGTACCTATGTCCAAGTTCATGAGCAGCAGTTTGTATACTCTGAAAGCCCCCTCTGTCCTCGACTACGGACGTCGCCCTGCCGGTGCGGTCACACAGAGAACCAGTGTACGCAAGCCCTGAAATGCACATGACTTTAATCCTGAACAATCTACTTAGCAATTTGACTTTATTTTACTTTGTAAAGATTTGAAGTTTATTCTACCGACGGTCACATTATGCTGACTTTGCATTTGTTAGTTCGACCTAGTTGTGGTCACACATCAGGAATTTAATATGGAAAGTTGTGCTATTTTAATTGAAACATGAAAGGAGTAAACATACAGACAAACCAAGATACACACTACATGAAATAAATATGTGATCTGTTTAATATTTTAACTCTTATTTTCATCACTGAAAAGAAATTTCTATACATTTGAAGAGTAACGTCACATTCGACATAAGAAGGAAAACCAATGAAAAATAATTTATATTATATGTTATGGGAAACCCATTCTATACGAACAAGTAAACTATACACGGCTTGGCAGGGCTGGCTTAAAAAAATGTTAAAAAACACGAATGTTAATGTTTCATGACAAGCCGGCTATAAGTGGAGAGTCTTGACTATTGCGATCAGAACCATAACCCAGATCAGAGTACAAAATATCGCCTCCAATCGTGCAAAGCCAAGCGGAACGACAGCAACGAGATATACAATTGCCAGTGGTTTCATTGCTTGTGGTGTCCATACGTTCCAGGATGAGCTAAACTATGCTTCGGAAATGCATTATTATTGTTGTCTCATGACATATACTATGCTACTGTAATGCAATATTATGTTTTTACATATTAACATTATGTTTTTACGTATTATTAGCTTCGAAATATTGTATTAAGTTCTTTACCTCACGAGACAAACTAGACTACGGAAATGCAATATTACGCTCTTCAACTCACGAGACACACTAGACTACGGAAATGCAATATTACGCTCTTCAACTCACGAGACACACTAGACTACGGAATTGCAATATTAAGCTCTTCAACTCACGAGACACACTAGACTACGGAATTGCAATATTAAGCTCTTCAACTCACGAGCATCATTGCCAGTTCACCTCGAGTTGATTTCTAATGTTTTGGTATCAGATGGGTTGGGGGCGAGATAAAATCCTACTAAATGAATAAACAAATAGATAGTTAAAACCTAGAACATTAAGGATCGTATATGACCTGCATGTTGCATTATTTAATTTATAACTAGAAGCAGTAATACTCTCTCTCAGTGAATGTATGTTGCCTATGGTTCAGAGGGCAAATGAACTCTAGATAGTACGTAAAAGCCTGAGAATATATTTCATTAATGTTTAATGAAAACGGTACACGGACAACACATTTATGTAGGTAGATACATAGTTGTATAATACAAACAACATTTATGTAGGTAGATACTTAGTTGTATAATACAAAAATAGAAGACGATAGATTGCTATTTTTAAATGGAAGACAAATATGATGCGCACAAAGAAATGAATACTGTAGATTAAACTAAATTTAAATGCAAATATAATCTCTTAAAAATAAAATTGTTCAAATGTTCATATGGGTATTAATAATTCCAAATAATATTGTAATACGCATTGTATAATCTAGTAAATATATCGGAAGACTAAAGAAAATAATGAACATAAATCAAGGTGGATAATGTCAACATATCACAAACTCTTTGCACAAACCTAAACATAAATGATGAAAGCAATCATAGACATTAATACACATACATACAATAACACTCACTTCCAAATAATGACATTCAAAATTCCATGTTGAATCGTTTTGTAGCGTTTAACTAGGGTAAAAGATCAGAGGAGAGGTGGGTGAGTAATAATTAATAAGACGGGTGGAGGATTTTGGGGAGGGTGTCCACTGCTTATGGTGACATGCCATGTCTGCGCTGATCTATTCTTTCTACCTCTTAAACAAAGGTTTGTGCTGTGGAAGAGGTACGGGAGCTGCTCCTTCACCCAAGTCCGCAAATTATCAGGAGTGTATTTATCATAATAAGGAGTGATGTTAGCTAGCTACCTAGCTAAATAGATTGAAAGATAGACGGATGGAGGGAAAGATAGAGAGACAGATAGATGGATGGATGGACGGACGGACGGACAGAGAGAGAGAGAGAGAGAGAGAGAGAGAGAGAGAGAGAGAGAGAGAGAGAGAGAGAGAGAGAGAGGTACTAACACGCATGTCTTATTACCGGCAATCGAATTTGAAAATATGTTTCCTTCAGTTTTGGATAAATCATACCTGAAAAATAAAATTACAGCAATTGTATGTCATTACATACATTCATATATTCATGCACGCATCCAGATGTATTTTGTCACGATGGTGATAATAATAAATTACCGAGAAAACCCAGTGAATACAGAAGTAGAATTAATTATAAAGTGTATAATACATTTTATTTTTTATGCTGCAACTTAAGTACAGTTATGTCATATTTATAATATAGCCTAGTGATAATATTCCATTCTAAGCTGTTGTTTGTGTCTTGTTCTTTTCCTAAAAGATTACTTACAATCAATGAAAGAAACATTGCATTGTAAACTTTCATGCGGAATTAGCAATTCAGATCTACTTTTCCTAGTTTAATCTATATTTTTAAAAATTAAAATAAAACAAATAACAGAGTTTTAAAAAATGTCAGGGTAGCACAAGATTACTACAGACCCAGTTATAAGCATAAGATGGTCGTACTGTGGTAGGACACTTGTAGCTGATGCCCACCCGGCAAAGCTTTCAAGGGCATTGCTTGCATCTACTGTGTCCGTGGGAGTAGCTGACTGGCGAAATCTTTCTGTCCAGTTTGAATTACTTGCGGTCTGTGATAAAAGATGCAATTGATTTTAAGTATTACTGTGGTATGTATATATGTGTGACAGAGTAAATTTGCGTTTCCCTATTTTTAAATTGAAATTGTTATATAATTTGCTAAATTGTCAGAATAACCCGACCTAGTGCGCTCCTTGTAGTGTTATTTTTAAATATCTGAGTTGAAATAAATATCTCGACCCAAGTATATTCTAGTCTGATGACGTAATGCAAACTTAGTAAGTAGGTTTTTGTTTTTTGGGTCCAATGTTTGTCATTTATGAGAACGAGACCAGGCAATGGGCTGAGATTAAAGAGTTCACTTGCTCTACAAAATTCTACTCAGTGATCACTTTAAGTTTGGATGGGAAAGGAGAAGTCCAGCTTCGAAAGGCAGTCATTGGTTTGATGGTGAGTTAAACTGACTGGTTGAGGAAAATGGACTTAGAAACATTTCACGCATTTTCGCAATTGATATGTCAAAATTGTGTGTATGTAGAGAAGTACTGTGTGAGTTGACTTTTATTTCAACAAATGTTTGAAATAAGCTGCACACATTTAGTGTGCTAACACTTGACATTATTTGATATGCTGCATTTAGTTTTCCATGTGTGTGTAATGGGCTAATAAATATTGTTGCAGGAGATTGTAAGTTGAGAATGGGATGTCAGATAGAATGGAGTTATATTGAGATAAACGAAAAACTTAGGTTTGCTCCTTAATTATATTTTGTAGTGAACAAGTAGAATTTCACTTGCACTTTCAAGTTTCCAGTTACCCTTCACGTATTTACCAGTATGAAACTTGAACGACTGGGAAGGTGCAGGAACATCTATTGCAGTGTATTAGCAGCTGAAGGTGTAGGCAATACATTTTGATGTATACGCTGGTTGCATCAAAATGATTCTAGTACATTGAAGTAAACAGAATTACTATAATCAAATTCTGCTTGAAGGAACTGACTCAGTGAGGGCATTCAAATCCATTCCAGCAGAAATTGCACGTCAGTGTTTTCCACATGTGGCAGGAGACAGATTGACAGGACATAATGACACTGTTGCAAAAGCAAGTGAAGGCAGTTGAAACAACGCTTAATCCAAGTCATGGAAAAAGACTTTAAATTACCTACCTCTAATAACTACATTTCGGGTCTCTGACAGGACTAACATGTGATTTGTATTCACTCTCTTATTGAATTGTAACTTTATTATTATTATTATATATATATATATATATAGAGAGAGAGAGAGAGAGAGAGAGGGAGGGAGGGAGGGAGGTAAGTAGGTAGATAGCATGTTCGCCAGTCAGAGAATCTGTTACATCGATATATTTTTGAGTGCTAAAAAACGTCAAATTATGACAAACGTGTTCATGTCTCACAAATTCATTTCACAATGATCTTACCATGGAAACAACGATTCCTGAGAGATGAACATGTATTATATAAGAAAGAGTTGTGATCGTCCTGTACATCATATTCACCTGAAACATAGATTAGTTAAAACACTGGAATGATCTTAAACGAAATTTGTTTTACTCAAAGTTAATTCATGAATACTATCCCAACCTAGATGCTACGACTGAGACATATGTTTCGCTACTCATATTGTAATCTATTGTTCCCGTAGGAGTTCATAATCGCTACTCATATTGTAATCTATTGTTCCCGTAGAGGTTCATAATCGCTACTCATATTGTAATCTATTGTTCCCGTAGAGGTTCATAATCGCTACTCATATTGTAATCTCTTGTTCCCGTAGAGGTTCATAATCGCTACTCATATTGTAATCTCTTGTTCCCGTAGAGGTTCATAATCGCTACTCATATTGTAATCTCTTGTTCCCGTAGAGGTTCATAATCATTACTCATGCAGCGCAAATGATGTTATAGGTCGTGTTCTATGTACATGGAAAGAAAATGTGTAATTATCGTTTTTCTTTCAATTTCGAGACTCATATAACTTATTCGATGAAACATTTTAACACACACCATTGTGTAAGGATTGTCATTGGAGTCATTATTTGTCATTTCTAGTTAATATTTTGGCATTAGTCCTGAAGATTACTGATTACAACTCATGCGTACTTTTATTCTCGCACACAAAAAGGACAAAGTCCAAAAATCATTCATCACCAACCTAAACTACGACACAGCAGCAAAACGCAAGTGTGCAAAGAAGATCAGTCATGTTATAGTTACCATTCTTCGCTACGTACCCCGTTAAAAACAAAGGCGAAATACTGTTGAATGTTCTGCAGAATAGCCTGATCCTTGTTAATACCATTTTCTGTCATGCTTCTGTTGAACCATCTTTCAGTGGAAAAGGAAAGGAATGCATTCATCACCAATTTCAAGTATTTCCTATAGTAAGTGATTGCTCACATAAAACTTAATACTACAGCTTACTGAAATATTTACAATGACATTATTATAATATTGGATATACAAATCTAGTAAAGGCTTTGGTTGATTGACAAATCACTCTTCTCGTTCATTTCCAATATCATAAATTTCACTGATAAATGCAGGGAATTGCATCAGAACAGTGTGTATGAATACGGTATAGCTGCGTTGTTCTTAAAAGAAAAAGTCGAATTGAGAGATTGATGACGAACAGTGACCGCTCAGCCATGGCTTTTTATGCAGTCAAATAACTATTCTTTATATGGAGCTAAGCAAAACAAATATAAATGAATGAAAAATAGTTAACGGATTATTTTTTTTCAGAAACAGGTAATAAGGGCAATAAGGGCAATAACAAAAGAGGAGAAATGACTAAGAGAGAGAGAAAGAAGAGAGTATGAAGAGAAATAAGAGTAGAAAGGAGAGAAAATAAACATGGAGAAATAGAATAGATATGGAAAATGAAAGAAACAGAGGGAGAGAAAGGAGAGACATGGAGAGGAATAACCAGGAATATGTTCTTATTTTAGTGTTTCACTGCGAGGAATTGGAATTTACGACATAGACTTGGCATGCTATTAATCATTTATGTTGTTATGACTCTTCGTGAGATGGCGAGATAAATTGAAACAATTGTTGAAAGTATTAAACGAGAACATGCTGTCTGTAATAATTATGATAATTACGATCTAAAATAGTAAAGAAACATCTATTGAAATATATATATATAGCAAATTCAGAACGCCAATTGCCTATTAAAATAGTAAAGAAACATCTATTGAAATATATATAGCAAATTCAGAACGCTAATTGCCTATTAAAATAGTAAAGAAACATCTATTGAAATATATATATATCAAATTCAGAACGCTAATTGCCTATTAAAATAGCACAAGCTCACCTTAAGTAGATAGCATAATCTATCAGTGCAACAACATCAACGTGGACGTCTTGAGTTATCTCCCGTTTAAAACGTGTGTTTGGTGCTGCTATCCGCGTATGATAGTTTGTTGCTGTTGGTACATAAAAGAAACAATAAAATAATAAGTTTGAATCGTATAGGCAACAGTAAGACCTAGAGCATTTCTACAGCGCACATTCAATTTACATCCTTGCAAATCACATCGCCCTGCCTAAAGAGAGTCCGGTAGAGCGACTATACATCATGGCATGATACATTAGCTTACAATTACACCCTGCTACTATCGCAATCACATCACAACACTTCACAGAACATTCATTATACTGTACGGCACCTCATTGCTGTCTAAACTCAACTGACCTCTCAACCTCATGCTGTCTAAACTCAGCTGACCTCTCAACCTCGTGCTGTCTAAACTCAGCTCACCTCTCAACCTCATACTGTCTAAATTCAACTGACCTCTCAAACTCATGCTGTCTAAACTCAGCTCACCTCTCAACCTCATGCTGTCTAAACTCAGCTCACCTCTCAACCTCGTGCTAGACATACCATCACGCATTAGCACTGCTTGACATTAAACAACTCATACTGCACCACACCACTTCACATTATTGTCATCTCTTACATTAATCACATAATTCAGTGTACATCACAAAGGCATGCACAGTATCACAAAATACACATCATATCACAGTACAGTTGAATGACAGCCTTATAACGTTGGGATTTTCTTATTTCAATTTGGTTTGATACTATTACTTCGTTTAATTATGCATGAATGTATGTGGAAGACTATACAACGTGTAAACCTGAAACCATTCTTCACTTGTGGTCAACTAAATAAATATATTCCGTAATTGCAAAATATAGTCAGAGGAGTTATTAAGACAAATAAAATATGTCCAGCCTGAACTTCTACACAAGGAAAAGATTTTTTTGCCAGAGCCCTTGGCAGTACTCCCATATATATTCCTTATATTGAACTTATTTTGATCTTTGATCTTCAATCTTTGGTTCTTTTGGTAACCCCTCATCCCTCAGTGGATTGGTTTGTGATTCGAACATCCCAAATATTCTGGGGCATTCACTTTCATCTTGTCTACTAGGCAGCCATCATGGGTAGTACAAACTTGATTCTGACATCACACACAGCCAGCCAAGAGCTCGCCTTTGACGTCATGTACAGCCAGTGAAGAGCTCGCCTTTGACGTCATGTACAGCAGTGAAGAGCTCGCCTATCTTGAACTTTCCCATTCATTTATAGTAAAATACAGACACACAGTGAGGGTTATGTACAAACGGGCAGAGAGGGATCTACTTTAATATCCATACAGATGGCTAGCTGGCTTGCTAGCTAGCTAGACAGACAGACAGACAGACAGACAGACAGACAGACAGACAGACAGACAGACAGACAGACAGACAGACAGACAGACAGACAGACAGACAGACAGACAGACAGACAGACAGACAGACAGATAGATAGATAGATAGATAGATAGATAGATAGATAGATAGATAGATAGATAGATAGATAAATTTGAAATTAACACATTATTTGCATAACTTTTTAAAGATTAAAATTAAGATTAAGATTAAAATTATGTTGGTACAGATGAAGAATGGATAATGTCGTTAATTAATATATAATGTTCTCACCAAAAGAAAAGTATTTCGTCAGTACGTTAATTTTACCATATCGCTTTAATGTAGTATCGTGTACTATCCATGTTGTATATTAGTTCGTCAGTAGGTTAATTTTACCATATCGCTTTAATATAGTATCGTGTACTATCCATGTTGTATATTGTTGCATTCATAATACTGTATTAATAAAAGCAAATTACTTGGGCAATATTTGAAATGGGAAAGCAATAAAATGCAATGGGAATAAAATACTTACGGTTCTCTAATGCATCGTATTCACTTGCCGTGCTGTCTTCCATTTCCTGGAACCGGAAGTAATCTTCTCTGATGATTCCTTTGTTAATGCCTGTGTCTTGCCATGCTCGCTTTGATCTCCGCTTAACCGGACCTGCGCTTTCCACTGTGTAGTCTTTCCCCAAATGGTGTATTATACCGTCCTAAATGGCACGTGTGTAACATTTACTTTTCACGTAATAAAAGTAAAGAGAAGCGAATGCGGACATTGTATTAACACTATGAGATTGACGCACGCCTACACAATGTGTGATATATTTCAGTAAATGTGTCAAGGTCGACCTGCTTAGAGTATACACTTACCAATTTGTAGCTAGCCGTTCCATTCTGATCTGTTTGTCGGAATATTCTAAATAATGCTGTGTTGTGTTTGTCACGGTAGAGGCTAGACTCCTGTGTGAAAAGTGAAAAAGAAACATGTTGAAGAAATTTTTTAAAATAAAAATAAAACGTCCTATGTATTTCTCACAACATATTCATATCATAATCAGTGATGATTATTGTTAGTGATGTTAAATAACATTTAAGAAAAGCCTAGATTTATTTATCATTTTTCCTTACTTTACTTCAGGTATCATTATTTGCTGTTCCAGCTACTGATCATACTCCCTGAGTTGTTTTGAAATGACACACCAGCATTATGCTATTTGTGGTGGAGCAATTGTCATGTTAATTTAATTATTTAAGCAATATAATTATTTCATTCAGGTTTATTTTTAGACATATTGCAATAACCTAGCTATTAAAATGATCGTTTAGAATGCACTTAGTCGTAGTTACACGCTATTTATAGTGCCTCAAGGTCATTACTCTAGACACTGGTTCCCACAACGCGATGTGCGACAAAGGAGATCAAAATTTAATGACACAACGACAGTCCGATCCATGTAGGTAGACCAGTCTAAATAAGGGTGCTAGAAGACCACACCATAATCAGACGTGCGGGAACGGCATCTATAGAAACCGGTAAGGTGCCGGGTAAGGACGGACCGATAGGCAAGGATTTTTGCAGGCATCCACCTGGATACAGGTGAGATCAGTAGGAGATCGACGTGAAATGGGACTAGTTGGTTTGAACCGCCTGCAGGTAAGCACGAAGGATGCAAGATGGAGAGAAGAGCAAGGGAGACAGGCAAGCGTGTAGTTCGACATAGAACACTTAAAGGACAATTAGCCGGACATTAGTGTTGACACCATAATAGTTTATATACTGATTAAAAATTCTTGCTGGTCACTACAAGAGAACTCTGGTCTATGTGTAAAGCGCCACAATAGCTTGGTGAGTTAATTGGCTGTTTATTTATGATATGTGCATTTAAATAATATTCTGAAGGTGCCAGGAAGATCTGCAATGTGGAAATTAGAAAAGAGTCTAATTAGGGCTAGCATATACACGTGACCCCCCAAACTTTATTATTATTATTAATAATTCTTAGAGATAAATATGGACAATATTTTATAGAGGGCGCCGTCACACTATTTTCATTTAATAAACTAATTTCAATAAATATTTAGTACTGTAAGAAATCACTTCTTTTTTAATATATAATAATATACAAAGAAGCTTCTAGAAATCTTATTGTACAATTAATTTAATCCGAGTGCAGACCTATACTTGTCATTATGTGTCCGTTGTAAGACGTTACCGAAAAACACAAACATATATCATTTCATTTCTTTGCTTACGACACTGTCAACAACCACCTGTTCTTTTCCTAGTTCATGCTGTTTCAGGTGCTCTGTTCCGGAATTGTCGGTTGACAGGACATAGACTGGAATAGCCGGATCAATATCCGTGTTTATTTCCAAGTCCAAGTGTATGTCACTTCCGTTTACTGACACATTCAGTGCCACAAATGCCGGCAGGGTATCGTTGTCACTGAGAATGTAGGAGCCAATACCCATCAGACTGTCAACACTACCTGGAATGAGATCACAGTTTAAACGTTATAGCCATGCAGTCACAAACTCAAACCGGATGACTGATTAATTATTCGTCGGGAAAATAATTTAAATATATACAAATACAAGAATGAATAAAGGTATGCGTTGAGTGGAGTATGTGCAATGCAGTATTGAATAAAATTTTACTAGAAACTGATTGTACACGAAATTAACAAATAAAGGACTAACTATACGATATTATTCACACGAAATTAACAAATAAAGGACTAACTATACGATATTATTCACACGAAATTAACAAATAAAGGACTAACTATACGATATTATTCACACGAAATTAACAAATAAAGGACTAACTATACGATATTATTCACACGAAATTAACAAATAAAAGACTAAATATACGATATTATTCACACGAACGATTATATAAGAGATTAGGCTTTTCCGCGTCATATTTACGACCCAAAGTCATTCAAGTCCCTTGAGATTCGGAACTTACAGTTATTCACTAGTGATAATTGAGAGCAAGGATATGCAAATGTAAACGTGTACACACGCACACGCACACACACATACATACACACACACACACACACACACACACACACACACACACAAAATACGATGTGTACATTTGCTAAAACAAATTCTGTGGATTAAAAAAAAAACACCACATAGACATAATTATTGTCAGTGTGATTTTATTACATATAATGTGTTAGTCAATGAAACGCATAATATGCCAATCAGCAACAAGAAAAAGGGCAGGATTAACAGTACATATAGATAAAGGCCCAATCAGTGGCCAACGTCTATACACAGGCAGGTGAAAAAACAATGCGATGCTAGACTATGGTATTGCTGGTTGTTGATTTATTTACTTAATTTTATTTATTTTTATTTTATTGTGTGTGTGGGTTTGATACGGCTTCCTGGAGAAAAAAATGTCACGTTAACCTCAGGTTCTATTCAAATTCTTCGTGAATAGTTTTATTCAAAGCTTCGTGTTGTAAGACTTTATAAATAAAGTATGAATCACTTTTTAGACATAGTCTTTACACGACTTAGCACGCGTAATAAAACAGTCGTGTTGTAAGACTTAGACTATAAATAAAGTATGAATCACTTTTTAGACATAGTCTTTACACGACTTAGCACGCGTAATAAAACAGTCGTGCGACCTGGTCGAGTGACCGGAATCATGCAAGCGACAAACGTTGAACGACTTTCATTATTTTGACGTTCCTACTAACAATTTAAGCGAAACTGTTGCTAAAATAGCACGTGTATGCTCTACCACTTCTACTACTACTTCTCTTGAAAGCTTATTTTAAAAATCATTCATACAGAACGGAATGGAGTGTTAGGTCAAGTAACATGACGTTAACCAAACAGGTGGAATGAACTTGCTAAAAACGTACACCATAACATAAACCAAAATAATAAAATATGTTACAATTATAATGTAATACAGTGCAATACAGCACAATTCAGTACAATTCAGTATACACTAGTGTACAATACAATACATCACAAAACAATACAAAAGTACAATACAATACATCACAATACAATACAAAAGTACAATACAATACAATACACTACAATATCAGGAATAATATCAGGTGTAACATACCAACAACGCGAAGTCAACGTCCACCACACAGAGACTGGTGCGAAATCAGTTTTAGTCATTTCTCAAAACAACCAATAATATAGGACTTAAATATCATTCGACTGTGGATATACAAATTAAATGTTATATATATATTCAACGATTAAAAAAATACCAATAATATAGGACTTAAATATCATTCGACTGTGGATAGACAAACTAAATGTTATATATATATATATATATATATATTCAACGATTTAAAAAAATTACCTTGTCTTTCACTCCCAATAAGTAATGGAAAGATCGTTAGCGCTGTCCACACTGAAACGAGAATCATTTTCGTCTATTTCTCACTTATAACTTCCTTGAAAAGGTGACTATTCTACTCTTGAGATTATGGCGACTGTGTACACAGTTAACCGCTCCTGTCTTTTTCCTGCTATTATGTTCATGTCAGGAGCAATTCCTACTCGAGTTTCACAATACCAACTCTGTGGTATGCACAGGGGTGTCGTTAAGTTGAGTTTTGATTTGTAGTTCAAATAGCGTCCTTGTTTACCCGTTCTTCACTCCAGATTGTTTTGTTTATAATCGAATTTGAGAGCTTAATGTTTATGTTTACTTGTCTGTCTGCCTGTTTGTTTTATTGCCCATCGGTTTATGTATCTACATTCGACATCAACATATCTGCTTAACTGTACACCTAACTACACTACTAATTCTCTCTCTCTCTCTCTCTCTCTCTCTCTCTCTCTCTCTCTCTCTCTCTTTTAGACAGGTTGTTCGGGATTAGTTTGGTAATAGATATGTTAGACCATACAAATGCAATAATGCTCAATGCATGGAGAGAACAAGTCAATGCCTTATTATGCATTTGATTTTTACAAAGATCCAATAAAGTTAAATTATGGGTGTATTAAATGCATTCATACAGCTTGTTACACACAAATACGAGAATTATAACTATTCATACATCTCAGCGAACTGCTACTGTTGTATTATGTTACCTTGGAGTCAAATATTTTCGCGATATTAAAACTCTCTATCGTATGATGCTTCTCAAACCGCTCACAACGCCATTCAAATATAAAAAACAAAGTAATACTCTGATCTCTAATGTAAATATATGTGGCGTTCTCTCTCTCTCTCTCTCTCTCTCACACACACACACACACACACACACACACACACACACACACACACACACATACACACACACACACATACACACACACATACACACATACACAAACCACTTAGTATAATGTCTACAAAATGTCTTTACCTAAATTTAAAATAATTATGTGTGTGTGTGTGTGTGTGTGTGTGTGTGTGTGTGTGTGCGTGTGCGTGTGCGTGTGCGCGCGTATGAGAGGGGAGGTTATACGTGAGGGCAAGTGTGTGTTGGTTGGTTTGTGAAATTGCACGTGCTTGCACCTGTATGTGTTTTGCTCTCCTGACACGGTAGCTTCCCACGCGAAAGAAATGTTTCCAAATTATCAAGTCCCATAACCAGAGTCACAACTATGAATACAATACTGTCGAAACACTCGCGGTCGAACTATCACCAACGCACGCACGCACACAAACACAGACTTACTAATCAGATGCCATACGTATCACATAACGCCCTCGGGGCGGCAAGCGTTAATGTATGCCGAACCCAAACCGACTGAAGCATTGTACTCTAGCTAAAATGTCTTAAGTTTAGTACTCGCAAAAATGTAGATCTTTAAAAAAGGAAAATGGAAAGTCTCGGAGCTTTTAGCTGCACATTGAATGGGTATGGTCTTGCGTTTGCGTGTAACGTGTTGTATGAATAGATATAATGTCTCGTATTTGTGAGTGAGATGTTATGTGAATGGATACAATGTTTCGTATTTGTTGGTAATGTGTTGTATGAATACATATAATGTCTCGTATTTGTGAGAGAGATGTTATGTAAATGGATACAATGTTTCGTATTTGTTGGTAATGTGTTGTATGAATACATATAATGTCTCGTATTTGTGAGTGACGGGTTGTATGAATTGATATGTCTTGTATTTGTGGGTAATGTGCTGTATGAATAGATATAATGTCTCATATGTGTGGATAACTTGTTTTATTGATAGATATAATGTCTCGTATTTGTGGTAATGTGTTGTATGAATAGATATAATGTCTCATATGCGTGGGGTATGTGTTGTATGAATAGATATAATAGAAATAATGTCTCGTATTTGTGGGTAACGTATTTTATGAATAGATATAATATATATAATGATCCGTATTTGTGGGCGAGATGGTATATAGATGGATACAACATCTCGTATTTGTGGGTAACGTGTTGTATAAATATATATAATGTCTCTTATTTGTGGGTAACGTGTTGTATAAATATATATAATGTCTCGTATTTGTGGGTAACGTGTTGTATAAATATATATAATGTCTCGTACTTGTGGGTAACGTGTTGCATGTGTGAATTTGTGCAACGTACTGGTGGTGGTGGAAGCAACTATCAAGTAGAGCGTGTGGTTGCATTAGAACAAAACGAATCAGCACGTGACGAACGATGGCCTGACAGCAACATGCACGCCCTGAATACGCGCCTCTTAAAATCTCTTTTAAACAATGGTGTCAGAATACAAGTACGCAGATTGTTTTCAAGGTAGGAAACAAACAAGAATATGTGTCAGATGATAAAAATGAGTTTCAATTTCGTGTTACACCGCACGATTACGGTCTGCACTCGTAGTTATCAACAACGAAGGTCTTCTAGGTCAGGGTACATTTTTTTTCTACATTTGCGTTTATAGTTGTATGAAGTCTGTATTTTAGTCAATACTCACACTCTTAATACATAGTTGTATGAAGTCTGTGTTTTAGTCAATACTCACACTCTTAAAACATAGATGTATGAAGTCTGTATTTTAGTCAATACTCACACTCTTAATACATAGTTGTATGAAGTCTGTATTTTAGTCAATACTCACACTCTTAAAACATAGTTGTATGAAGTCTGTGTTTTAGTCAATACTCACACTCTTAATACATAGTTGTATGAAGTCTGTGTTTTAGTCAATACTCACACTCTTAATACATAGATGTATGAAGTCTCTGTTTTAGTCAATATTCACACTCTTAATACATAGTTGCCACCAATGTAACTATGGGTTTGGATTTTGCTAGTCTGCTTTTATGAAGACTTTCTTTTTTTTAACTCAATAATCTGTGAAGATATTCAAGGCCTAGTTAGTTATGCCAAAGAGGGTATTAAAAGTGCATTGCTAGTTGTGCATGCTTGATAATTGCATAAACAATATAATCGTTTAATATTCGTTTTTCTTAATATTGTTAATCGTTAACCAAGTCACATTATTCGTGTTGTTCTTGTTTCATTTTTATTCTTCTTTTATGTAGTTATGATGTAATCTTGAAAATATATACATTCCAATATTTCTTTCAACTTTAACTCACTTCCGAGTAAGCACGAATGTTCGTTTGATTGAAGACAGCATTGTTGTAGAAATTGGTTCACACTAATTCGTAATGCTTAGGTAAAGTTTGTTGTTTGTATTCAATTGGTTCACACTAAATCGTAATGCTTAGGCAAAGTTTGCTGTTTGTATTCAAATTGGTTCACACTAAATCGTAATGCTTAGGCAAAGTTTGCTGTTTGTATTCAAATTGGTTCACACTAAATCGTAATGCTTAGGCAAAGTTTGCTGTTTGTATTCAAATTGGTTCACACTAAATCGTAATGCTTAGGCAATGCTTGCTGTTTGTATTCAATAGTTCTGGAACGTCAAAATGAATTTACTTTCTTTTCTTGTCATTGTTATTCCTATTTATCTCCCTGACGATGATACCCCACTGAGAACTGTATACCGTATCATCTTCTTTGTCGTTATCCTATGAACAACACTGTCCTTATTTATTATTAAAATAACAAATGGGCGACAGGTATTTTAATCAGTGAGAATTGACTCTTAAATTCTGAGGATTATATTATTATAACAAAGATAATTAATTATCTTTCACCTACAACATCTTGCTCCTCTCAAGTGCGAACATTGATGGGAAGAACCGTCTCCACGTACACCTGCTCCACCGTTGTGTTAGCATTCGTAATATAGGCAAATACTACGTGTTAGCATTCGGAATATAGGCAAATACTACGTGTTAGCATTCGTAATATAGGCAAATACTACGTGTTAGCATTCGTACTATTGGCAATTACTACGTGTTATTATTCGTATTATTGGCAAATACTGCGTGTTAGTATTCGTATTATTGGCAAATACTACGTGTTAGTATTCGTACTATTGGCAAATACTACATGTTAGCATTCGTACTATTGGCAAATACTACGTGTTATTATTCGTATTATTGGCAAATGCTGCGTGTTAGTATTCGTATTATAGGCAAATACTACGTGTTAGTATTCGTAATATAGGCAAATACTACGTGTTAGCATAATTGGTAATATAGGCAAATACTACGTGTTAGTATTCGTATTATAGGCAAATACTACGTGTTAGTTTTCGTAATATAGGCAAATACTACGTTTTAGCACTGACCAGCCATATTGACACTCACAAAGACCCATTTTATCCGACTTATTAATTACGACAGAATATCGCCAACCACCAGGAAAAAATGTCTTATATTTACGAAATATTATTCGGAAATAATGAGTGTTAACAAAGAAGTAAAATTTATTAACAATATAATGTATCTACTCGTACTACACAACATCATCATAGCAATTAATCAAATCTGAAAAATGGATGTACGCAACACATACACACACACGCATGAAACGCACGCATGCACACACACACGCACGCACGCACGCATGCACACATTTTCACTGTCATTTGACATGTATAGAGAAAACAGATAACTGTTTGTAAAGGTGACTTAAACGTTGCTGTGAAATTCAAAATTTGATTCTCTTAACCTTGACCGATTCATCCTGCATTCTACTATAAATAAACATAAAGTTGTACTATATGTTTTCACTTCAAAATGAAAGTTACCCATTTTTTACTCACAACATAGGCATCTCTAAACGCTCTTTATACGGGGACTTTTGAAAAAACAACAACAGCAACACTTCTCTATATCAAAACGAAAGTAAGAAAGCACGGAAGAATAAATTAGCAATGGTTTCAATCGTATGTCTGAGCTGCCTACTGTGGCTCTCTTTGACACATGTGTCCTCAGAATATACTGGCGTGCTAGTGGTGTGTCTGAGCATGTCTGAAGCAGCAAAGCAGCAGTGCTCTACATGAGTTGAATAAAGAATGTGGAAAACTGATAGAAGTGTTCCTGCATCCTCATTCGCTGTTGCTGCTCGTTGGTATGAAAGATTTGAAACCTCACCATCACAAATTCATTAAAATGTATACGTTAGAAAGAATGAAATTACCGTTTTATCCCCATACTTTTCAGTGCCATTTAGCAGGAGCACATGCAATTGTTGACATCGAATTGTTGCCATACAGAATCAAAACGCAGCGAACACTGTCAACAGCTTAGTTATAATCAAGACTGTTAAAACAATGCGTGATATTGAGATTTATAATGGAAGTAACACTGTCAACAGCTTAGTTATAATCAAGACTGTTAAAACGATGCGTGATATTGAGATTTATAATGGAAGTAACACTGTCAACAGCTTAGTTATAATCAAGACTGTTAAAACAATGCGTGATATTGAGATTTATAACTGAAGTAATATGCCGCATTGCATTTATTTAAAACTAAACTTTATAACCTAATGTGTCAAAAGAAATGGCGTCTAAGAAAAGTCACCTGAAATTAACGTTTTTCATCTTTTTTTTTTTGATAAAATGTATATCATCATATTTCTTGGAATACCTTACTTTCCAAAAAAATAAAAATAAAAACATAACTCCGTGCGTTGTGGACAAAGTATTATCGATTTGCTTTAAAATGTGGAGGTTAATATATGTCACGTTACATAATAGTAGTAACATTGTAATAATGACAAGGACTAATTAACGATGTTAGCAAGTAATCAGATCGTGAGTAAATGTGGAGTTACATTACGTTAAAACGTATTAAAAGTATTTAAATGTATCTTTACTAATTGGTATGAGTATACATGTGTTACAATCACAAATGTGTATTTTTAAATACAATATTATAACTATCACCTTTAGTTCACATGCAATTTCGCTTGGGTAGTAGCGTGCAAATTTCAGCTTCTAGCTCTCTTTTACTCGTTTATATATGATTGAAGCGTTCGACCCTTCCCTGCCTCTTTATAAACTGTTTAGTTTTCTCACTATGGTGTGAATCAAAGTGAAACGATTTCACAGACATGTGATCTGCTTCATTGATTTTGAGTCTCCCGGTATACGAAAAGAAATTGAATGCAGGATATCTCACTATGGTGTGAATCAAATGAAACGATTTCACGGACACAATATCTGCTTTGTTTATTTATTGATTTTGAGTCTGACCGTATACGAAAAGAAATTAAATACAGGTGTAACAAAATGTCTCAGACGATGCAATCAATTAAAATAATGCAAATCATATCAGCGGAAAAAACTAAGACACGCTCTACTTTGATATCTCACTGGGAGATATATCATCTACTAGTGATTGCGCACTTTTTGACTGATAGCAGCACACTTAATGTTAACAGCCAGGTGGCAACGTAAGAACTGAGTCAATACGTAAAGAACAATTTCTGTTTTCTGACCGCTTAACAATGCCGTGTCGGTGTGCTCTGTGCGTCGTTGTTCTCTCGTGTCTTATGAAAGGTATGTTTCCGTAATGGACTTGTGACAAATAATTATTCTGCATTTTGATTCATTTATTTCACTTTTTGTATTTAGTTTATATTGTGTCGTCATAGGAATTATCATTTTTCAGGTTAAGATTACGAGGTCCGTCGGATCACATTGTCGGATTACTGAGAAATAAATGACATCCATTCAGCAACAGTGTTCTTATACTGTCACTTGACTATCATATTATAAGATGAAAAGACTCATTTATGTATTTGTCTGAGAAATGTAATTCTGTAAATTCATTTTCAATTGAGATTGTTTTATGTTGAAATCAAATAAATATGTCTAAAATAATTATATTGTATGAGAATAGTACATATCTATCTATCTATCTATCTATCTATCTATCTATCTATCTATCTATCTATCTATCTATCTATCTATCTATCTATCTATCTATCTATCTATCTATCTATCTATCTATCTATCTATCTATCTATCTATCTATCTATCTATCTATCTATCTATGCATCCATCAACCCACCCATCCATCAACCCACCCATCCATCCACCCACCCATCCACCATCCATCCATCCATCCATCCACCCATCCATCCATCCACTCACCCATCCATCCATCCACCCACCCATCCATCCATCTTTCTATCTATCTATAGAAAAAGACGCATACACACACAAATCCGGCGGACGGTTGAAACAACGGAGAAACACTCGAAACAAGATTTAATATTGAAACACGAAACGTTAAACACATTAACATGTATGTATGTGTATGAGTGTTTCAGTATATGAGCGTGCAAATAAGTGTGTGTGTGTGTGTGTGTGTGTGTGTGTGTGTGTGTGTGTGTGTGTGTGTGTGTGTGTGATTTCTTATTGTGCGCAAGAGGTCAAGAAATGAAGGGTCAGACGAGTAGGGAGAGAGAAGATAAGTGAATGATAGTGAATGCTTTTTTAAAAAAAATGTTTATGTTTAGTTTTGACTTTATCCATGCAGTATGTAGGAATGTAATCATTATTTACAGTCTGTAGTGGAGTAAATTTGCCTATCCCTAATTTAAAATTTAATTGTTATATAAATTGTAAATTGTCTGATTGACCCGACCTTGGGCACTCTTTATGATGCTTTCGAGTTGACAATATGCTAGAAATTGCTGATGTAATGCAAACTAGTACAACTGGTAAGTACTTTTTATTATCCAATAGGTATGATTTACGAGAACGGGATCAGCCAATCGGCTGACATTAAAAATAGTTTAAATACTTTAGAAAAATCTATTTTCCGATCACTTGAATTTGAAGTGGCAAGAAATTCGGTCATGAAAGGTGGCCCTTTGGTGAGTTAAGTGCCTGTTAGGCTGTATCTTCTTTGTCTTGTGAATGTGGGCAAACTTAGGCTGTCTACCTTCTTTTCTTGTGAATGTGGGCAAACTTAGGCTGTCTACCTTCTTTGTCTTGTGAATGTGGGCAAACTTAGGCTACCTGCATTAGATCAGACTGTGTGCATTATATTTTTATCCTCTATCTCAATTCTCGCCACGGCTTCTAAAAATGTACGCTTTCAATCTTTACCGTGAAAAACATTTATATCACATTCAGACTGCTTGAAGTGAGAGGACTTTAAATTAATTATATATTTTATATACTTGACGCCAATTGAATAATCTTAGAGCATCAGCATTGCAGGTCCAGTTAAGAGAGAGGAAATTGGCGTAATTGGAGACACTATTTACTCTACTGTTAATATTCTTGTATACTAGGTCTCAATTAACTACTCAAGCAGAAGAGACACTATTTACTCTACTGTTAATATTCTTGTATACTAGGTCTCAATTAACTACTCAAGCAGAAGAGGCGCTAATTACTCTACTGCTAATATTCTTGTATACTAGGTCTCAATTAACTACTCAAGCAAAAGAGGCACTATTTACTCTACTGCTTATATTCATAGTATACTAGGTCTCAAATAACTACTCAAGCAGAAGAGGCACTATTTACTCTACTGCTAATATTCTTGTATACTATGTCTCACGTAACTATAATTATATCGCTGGAACAGTAATGTTTGTCTTCCAAACGTTATGTGAATGTATTGTGTTTATTTATTTCCTTCCTTTTTCACTAAGTCAGCATACATCGACATACGGTCGTTCACTGTCTTGGAAATATAAATGAAAGTTATATTAATTCAGAATTTCTGAGATGCAGCTAATTGGTCAATAATTATTTTCTTTATTTATACATAATCTCGAATCATATATATTTCTGCTTTCGCTTTACGTCATTTAATGCTTGCAATTATTTAAACTACAGATTATATATCAACACAATCAGCACCGATAACAACTTCTACCGCCCGATCTACAGTTGTTTCAACACCTTCTGCACCGATTTCAGCAAAATCAACGACTGAAACTTCCACGTCAACACTTTCCTCAGTTTCAACGACCACCTCACACCCGGCCTTTGCGACAACACAATCACATTCTCTAGGAACTAATAGTGCATTGACAGAACAAGGAGCATCCCGTTACACAGCAACTCTTCTGAATATAACTTCCTCGCTGAACTCTATGTTAGCGTCAATACAACGACTTTCCACACAATCGGCAAATATTGTAGCAAAAACATCTATAGTTACTACACGATCTGCAGGTTATGTATCAACAACGCCATCTACTCTTACCCTGCTTTATAACAGCAGAACTAATCCAACACAAACACATTTACTTCAGTCTTCAATTTCTACAGAGAAATTAACTACAGTCAACATTTCACCACTGGTTAATAATTTACTTTTAACAAATAAAACTGTTTATCAATCGAATGATACTACGACACAAATTATGCTAACAACAAAAGTTGCAAGTACCACACATACAACAATAACTATGCCTACAACAACAGTTGCAAGTACCACACACCCAACAACAATTATGCCTACAACAACAGTTGCAAGTACCACACAGTCAACAACTATGCCTACAACAACATTTGCAAGTACCAAACAGACAACAAATATTATGCCTACAACAACAGTTGAAAGTACCACACAGCCAATAACAACAACTAAGCCTACAGCAACAGTTGTAAGTACCACACACACAACAACAAATAAGCCAACAACAACAGTTGCAAGTACCACAAAGCCAACAACAATTATGACTACAACAACAGTTGCAAGTACCAAACAGCCAACAACAACTATGCCTTCAACAAAAGTTGCAAGTACCACACAGCCAACAACAACAACTATACATTCAACAAAAGTTGCAATTACTACACAGCCAACAACAACAACTAAGCCTACATCAACAGTTGCAAGTACCACACAGACAACAACAACTATGCCTACAACAACAGTTGCAAGTACCACAAAGCCAACAACTATTATGCATACAACAACAGTTGCAAGTACCAAACAGCCAACAACAACTATGCCTTCAACAAAAGTTACGAGTACCACACAACCAACAACAACAACTATACCTTCAACAAAAGTTGCAACTACTACACAGCCAACAACAACAACTAAGCCTACAGCAACAGTTGTAAGTACCACACACACAACAACAAATAAGCCAACAACAACAGTTGCAAGTACCACAAAGCCAACAACAACTATGACTACAACAACAGTTGCAAGTACCAAACAGCCAACAACAACTATGCCTTCAACAAAAGTTGCAAGTACCACACAGCCAACAACAACAACTATACATTCAACAAAAGTTGCAATTACTACACAGCCAACAACAACAACTAAGCCTACATCAACAGTTGCAAGTACCACACAGACAACAACAACTATGCCTTCAACAAAAGTTACAAGTACCACACAACCAACAATAACAACTATACCTTCAACAAAAGTTGCAACTACTACACACCCAATAACAACTTTACCTACAGCAACAGTTGCAAGTACCACACAGACAACAACAATTCTTCCTACAACAACTGTTGCAAGTACCACACAGCCAACAACAAGCAAGCTTACAACAAAAGTTGCAAGCACCCCACAGACAACTACAACTATGACTACAACAAAAGTTGCAAGTACCACACAGCCAACAACAACAACTATACCTTCAACAAAAGTTGCAATTGCTACACAGCCAACAACAACAACTAAGCCTACATCAACAGTTGCAAGTACCACAAATCCAACAACAATTATGCCTACAACAACTGTTGCAAGTACCACAAAGCCAACAACAATTATGCCTACAACAACAGTTGCAACCACACAGACAACAACAACTATGCCTACAACAACAGTTGCAAGTACCACACACACAACAACAAATAAGCCAACAACAACAGTTTCAAGTACCACAAAGCCAACAACAATTATGACAACAACAACAGTTGCAAGTACCAAACAGCCAACAATAACTATGCCTTCAACAAAAGTTGCAAGTACCACACAGACAACAACAACTATACATTCAACAAAAGTTGCAATTTCTACACAGCCAACAACAACAACTAAGCCTACATCAACAGTTGCATGTACCACACAGACAACAACAACTATACCTACAACAACAGTAGCAAGTACCACAAAGCCAACAACAATTATGACTACAACAACAGTTGCAAGTACCAAACAGCCAACAACAACTATGCCTTCAACAAAAGTTGCAAGTACCACACAGCCAACAACAACAACTATACATTCAACAAAAGTTGCAATTACTACACAGCCAACAACAACAACTATGCCTACATCAACAGTTGCAAGTACCACACAGACAACAACAATTCTTCCTACAACAACAGTTGCAAGTACCAAACAGCCAACAACATCTATGCCTTCATCAAAAGTTACAAGTACCGCACAGACAACAAAAATAACTATGCCTTCAACAAAAGTTGCAAGTACCACACAGCCAACAACAACAACTAAGCCTACATCAACAGTTGCAAGTACCACACAGACAACAACAACTATGCCTACAACAACAGTTGCAAGTACCATAAAGCCAACAACAATTATGTCTACAACAACGGTTGCAAGTACCAAACAGCCAACAACAACTATGCCTTCAACAAAAGTTGCAAGTACCACACAACCAACAACAACAACTATAACTTCAACAAAAGTTGCAACTACTACACAGCCAACAACAACAACTATACCTACAGCAACAGTTGCAAGTACCACACAGACAACAACAATTCTTCCTACAACAACTGTTGCAAGTACCACACAGCCAACAACAAGTAAACTTACAACAAAAGTTGCAAGCACCCCACAGACAACTACAACTATGACTACAACAAAAGTTGCAAGTACCACACAGCCAACAACAACAAATATACCTTCAACAAAAGTTGCAATTGCTACACAGCCAACAACAACAACTAAGCCTACATCAACAGTTGCAAGTACCACAAATCCAACAACAATTATGCCTACAACAACTGTTGCAAGTACCACAAAGCCAACAACAATTATGCCTACAACAACAGTTGCAACCACACAGCCAACAACAACAACTAAGCCTACATCAACAGTTGCAAGTACCGCACTGACAACAACAACTATGCCTACAACAACAGTTGCAAGTACCATAAAGCCAACAACTATTATGTCTACAACAACAGTTGCAAGTACCAAACAGCCAACAACAACTATGCCTTCAACAAAAGTTGCAAACACCACACAGACAACAGCAACAACTATACCTTCAACAAAAGTTGCAACTACTACACAGCCAACAACAACTATGCCTACAGCAACATTTGCAAGTACCACACAGACAACAACAATTCTTCCTACAACAACTGTTGCAAGTACCACACAGCCAACAACAAGTAAGCTTACAACAAAAGTTGCAAGCACCCCACAGACAACTACAACTATGACTACAACAAAAGTTGCAAGTACCACACAGCCAACAACAACTATGCCTACAGCAACAGTTGCAAGTACCATACAGCCAACAGATACTCCAAGATACTCCACAAACTCAAAGACTGTGTCTGCTATACATTCTCAAATAAATTTTAGACCAACATCCTCAATTATTTCTGCTACTACACCACCACCCTCAATTATTAATGCTACCACACCAACACCCACAATTATTACTGCTACTACACCAACACCCACAATCATTAATGCTACTACAGCGCAGCCAAGAAACAGCGCCTCGATGACGTCTTCTACCTCGCCTAGTATTACACTTTGGTCAACTGCCACAGCTGCACAAACTGGAAATGTCACAGTTGGCACAAGTGCTGATGTGCGGATGGTAACTACGGCACCCATAGCTACTGAGAATCACCCGTCCACTTTATTCTTACCAAATTCCTCAACTGTCTTAGAACAGTCTACCTCGTCAGTGCGCACACTTACTATTGCTTCTATGAGTTCGCCGATTCATTCGACATCTTCTGCGACTACTGCATCGAAAGACGATCAAGTGGGAGCCGACGTCGAGGCGAATAACGGCGCTGGTAAGCTCACAATCATAATACTGGGGTGCGTGGGTGGCGCTTGTGTGGTGCTTATCGCTTTAGCCGTGTACGTATTGATACGCCGACGACGAAGACAACGTAGCTTTACACCACAGCCAATCTGTGACGCAAACCCGTTCTCACTAACAATAATTCCCAAGGGATTTAATATGCAACTAAGTACTCGGATGTTAAGTGATGACAAAGATATTCTCTTTTGCAATGTGAGAGAAAATAACTGCTAAGAATGTGGTGGAGCTCTTATTCTTAGTTTTTTTGTACCGAGTGTCATACTCTTGTAGCAAGTGCCATAAAATTGTAGTGAGTGCCATAAAATTGTAGCGAGTGCCATAAAATTGTAGTGAGTGCCATATTCTTGTAGCGAGTGCCATATTATTCTAGGAGTGCCAAATTCTTATAGTGAGTGCCAAACTCTTGTAGTGAGTGCCATACTCTTGTAGTGAGTGCCATACTCTTGTAGTGAGTGCCATACTCTTGTAGCGAGTGCCATACTCTTGTAGTGAGTGCCATACTCTTGTAGTGAGTGCCATACTCTTGTAGTGAGTGCCATACTCTTGTAGTGAGTGCCATACTCTTGTAGTGAGTGCCATACTCTTGTAGTGAGTGTCGTATTCTTGTAGCGAGTGCCATACTCTTGTAGCGAGTGCCGTATTCTTGTAGTGAGTGTCATGTTGTCATACTGTTGTATTGGATATTAATTTATGAACGCAACTTTCTACGATGTTTGATCATTCTTACAGCAAAAGCGACGACAATGGTGATATGATGGTTTCACGATGTCTGCGACCTATTGAAGAACCAGATTGAATTCGCATTATTTTTTTCATAAATTTCTTCATTACTTAATAAAACCACATAAGTATGCATAACGTACCTGTGTGTCACATATTGCTCGATTTTCACATCTAAAAGATAAATCGTAATATATATTATTGTGCTATAAGCAAACTTAACCAAGAATAGATCGAAGAGATAAAATAATGAAACATAAAGATATTTACGTAAAGTACTGTCATGACGATTATTTCCCCATTCCTTCCCTGTGGATGACCAATAAGTATATTCTACACGCAAGCGTCCTGGAGGTCAACGGTCCTATTGCCTATGCACTGCCATTATTTTTCTATTCTTGAAAGAGTCTGGGAATACATATACCAAGTAAACTAGGGTAGATCACTGCTATCACATGTGCACGATCTGCCTTCACTAGTTCGACTTTGGTAATTGTAAACAGACAATCGGATAAATTTCTAAAATCTTGATATTTCCACATACAATATATCTTATAAAAATCAAAGACCTGTAAAAACCAAGTAGATTCCTTTGCTACAAAAAATTCTCAAACATTCAACTGTTATGCATTGCTAATTTAGCCACAATTTTGAAATAAGAACAAATCATTTATTTTTCCGTTGGTGCAATTGAAATTTATTTTCTAATTTGTGAGAGGGTTTATGTACTACTTAATGCTTTTGTTTACGCAATAGTATATTTGTAACATTTCTTATTTTTCTCGAACATTAATTTAATTAAATTCATTTCTTTTTATGTACTTTCATCTTTTATCTTTCATGTTCTTGTACTTACAATTAAAGTCATTTAATTTAAATCAGTGTAATGTATTTAAACTATTATTTATAGAAACTTTACATATCTATTGTGTCAAATGTAGCGTATTTGATTGTTTTGTCGTATTAGATTTCACCTGCTCATTAATCAGATAGATCTATTGATTTAATACACTCTAGACAAGTGTACGACGTGATTAAGTCGGGGGTGGTGGGTGGTGGCGAACGTTACCAGTAAATTGATTGAAGTATTCTCAACATACGTAATACATGTAATAAATAGGTGAACATGCGAAAATACTAGTCACACTACGCTATAGATGACACTGCGTATTAATTTCCATTGTATCTGATAAATAATCTTTAACATTCTTATTTTCACCTAACTATTTGTCACACTACGCTACATTCTCATTTTCACATAACTATTTGTCACTCTACGCTACATTCTCATTTTCACATAACTATTTGTCACATTACGCTACATTCTTATTTTCACATAACTATTTGTCACACTACGCTACATTCTCATTTTCACATAACCACATGCACATAACAAACGTGTTGACATTATATTCATTTTGATTCTTCTTTATTAGTATTAGTACATTAAAATAATATGAAATCTACCAGCTAACTGACTTCCTGGCATTATCTGAGTTGAGAAAAGCGTGTATTAGATTCTTAAATAAATGTTATCCTGTGTGACACTAATAATAGTTATCTACATATAAGTCATTTTCACTGGAATGAATGAAACTGAGTTAGATAATATGTGATTTACTTCGCTAATCAATACATCAACGTAATTTTATTTTTTCGAATGTAACATTTTACTGTTTTTCTTTATAAGTTTTAAAAAATTAGCATTCGTTCGAAATCCGTAATTCTGTGCAAATGTTTTTGAAGTGCAGAAGTGAAAATAGAATGTTAAACTTATTTTATCATTATTTGCATAAGGGATTTTATGAAATAATTAGCCCAGGGGTCTGTCACTCTCAGTTTTCCGTCACTAACATCACTATCCCAGAAAAAAAAATGTTACACTATCTTGATCAAATGCCAAAGAGACCATTATATTTCGAGCTTACACCTTTCCATTTGTCTAAGGATTATAGTTTTTACCAAAATTCTGCTTTAGAATCGAGTTCAACCAGTCTCCGTAAAGTGTTTTTCAACCGTCAGTGAATTAACGCGAGACTGCTGTACCATGAGTGATTGAATACCGTGACCTACAACGAGGACCACCTAAAAGTTTTTTTTCTGTCAAAATATCTAGTGTTATGTTATTACGACAAAACTGAGTCCAAAAGTGTTAGCAAACATTAGATTAGTAGGTTATACCTGACTTGAGGTCTATATTTTCTTTATCTTTTAACATGAAATTCTTAGTCTACATGGTTAAACTCTTTCTGCATTATTATTAGTGTACTGTTAAATAAAAACACCTGTAGTGTAGTGTTATTGTGTAACATTAAATATAATTGTAACTTAATCGTCTGTATTGCTTTCCTTTAATCGTTACAATTCTCACTATGTGGGAAGACGTTGAGTCTCATTATTACTGCAAACAGCGGACCATCAAAAAAACTAAGCCAGAGCCATTGCTTCCATCGTCTTAAAGTAGGAAGTAGAATGGATGAGTACGTAAAGTGTAGATGTGTACGTAAAGTGTAGATGCGTACGTATAGTGTAGCTGTGTACGTAAAGTGTAGATGTGTACGTAAAGTGTAGATGTGTAGATGTGTACGTATAGTGTAGCTGTGTACGTAAAGTGTAGATGTGTACGTATAGTGTAGCTGTGTACGTAAAGTGTAGATGTGTACGTATAGTGTAGCTGTGTACGTAAAGTGTAGCTGTGTACGTAAAGTGTAGATGTGTACGTATAGTGTAGCTGTGTACGTAAAGTGTAGATGTGTACGTATAGTGTAGCTGTGTACGTAAAGTGTAGATGTGTACGTATAGTGTAGATGTGTACGTAAAGTGTAGATGCGTACGTATAGTGTAGCTGTGTACGTAAAGTGTAGATGTGTACGTAAAGTGTAGATGTGTACGTATAGTGTAGCTGTGTACGTAAAGTGTAGATGTGTACGTATAGTGTAGATGTGTACGTATAGTGTAGCTGTGTACGTAAAGTGTAGATGTGTACGTATAGTGTAGCTGTGTACGTAAAGTGTAGATGTGTACGTATAGTGTAGCTGTGTACGTAAAGTGTAGATGTGTACGTATAGTGTAGCTGTGTACGTAAAGTGTAGATATGTACGTATAGTGTAGCTGTGTACGTAAAATGTAGATGTGTACGTATAGTGTAGCTGTGTACGTAAAGTGTAGATGTGTACGTATAGTGTAGCTGTGTACGTAAAGTGTAGCTATGTACGTAAAGTGTAGATGTGTACGTAAAGTGTAGATGTGTACGTAAAGTGTAGCTGTGTACGTATAGTGTAGCTGTGTACGTAAAGTGTAGAAGTGTACGTAAAGTGTAGCTATGTACGTAAAGTGTAGATGTGTACGTAAAGTGTAGATGTGTACGTAAAGTGTAGATATGTACGTAAAGTGTAGATATGTACGTAAAGTGTAGATGTGTACGTAAAGTGTAGATATGTACGTAAAGTGTAGCTGTGTACGTATAGTGTAGCTGTGTACGTAAAGTGTAGAAGTGTACGTAAAGTGTAGCTATGTACGTATAGTTTTATTGAGCTAATCGAATAAATATCGATCGTGTCAGGTAATACTTGTAATGACATTCCCTCTTGAAAAATTTGAATTTGAACTTTAAAAAAACTAATATACAAGCAGAAAAACATTTGAATTTAAACTTAAAAAAACTAACATACAATCAGAAAAACATTTGAATTTGAACTTTAAAAAACTAATATACAAGCAGAAAAACATTTGAATTTGAACTCTAAAAATAACTAATATACAAGCAGAAAAACATTTGAATTTGAACTTTAAAAAAAACTAATATACAAGCAGAAAAATATTTGAAGAGCTTGAGATATGTGTACTACTTTTATAAGATAATGACGGAAGTCATATCAAAATCGGCGACAAATTATTATAAAATAATATTATAAATAAAAATGGTAATAACTAAGATATATATAAGCAAACATATATCAGGTCTTATCTTTATGCACACAAAGTTTCAAATTTACACATTTCTATTAACAGAATATTCCAAGTGGATGAATTTAAATCCTTATGCATTTTTGACAGTCGTGGATGAAATGTGTTCCGATCGTTATGATTTTATATAATCATTCACCAGACTCGATTCCGACACATTTCTGGCACGATTCAAATGACGTCATGCAATTAATGCAAGTAGAATGGTGTGTGCGGGATGCTTTGTACCATAGTTTGATTTGTTGTGTTTACAATTTGTCTCTACAGATGATGTTGTACCATGGTTTGATTTGTTGTGTTTACGAGTTGTCTCTCCAGATGATGTTGTACCGTAGTTTGATTTGTTGTGTTTACGAGTTGTCTCTCCAGATGATGTTGTACCATAGTTTGATTTGTTGTGTTTACGAGTTGTCTCTCCAGATGATGTTGTACCATAGTTTGATTTGTTGTGTTTACGAGTTGTCTCTCCAGATGATGTTGTACCATAGTTTGATTTGTTGTGTTTACAAGTTGTCTCTCCAGATGATGTTGCGATGGTTGGAGTTGTTTCTGATACTTTCGATGCTGTTCTTGTTGCCACTGTTGTTATTTTTTTTTTTACTATGTTTGGTGTTGTTACTTTTTTGTTTTTATTGTTAATACTTTTGTGGCTATTCTACTGGTATTTCTTTCTGTTTTTTATTGTTTCTAACGTTTCTTTTATTGTTACATGCTCTGATGTTATTTTATATATGTGATAATTACAATAAATGATTTCTTAAGTTGTAAACAGTATAAACACGACGTAATGATATACACCTCCAGCATTCCAGCGTATGTATATGTAATTAGAGTAAAAGTAACACCAGTGTAGATTATATAATGTTTACATAAACATGTCTTGTGAGTTTACTGTTTTTTGCAATCCAGTAAATGTTCTTATACCGAGCGGAATATTTCACACTCATGCACGTCGCCATTGTGTGTTCGCGACACCTACAAAACTGGTGCTCCGTGCAACAGGATGTCAAGACTTGAAGACAACAGGTGGTGCTATTGGTATCAGGTCCGTGCAACAGGATGTCAAGACTTGAAGATAACAGGTGGTGCTATTGGTATCAGGTCCGTGCAACAGGATGTCAAGACTTGAAGACAACAGGTGGTGCTATTGGTATCAGGTCCGTGCAACAGGATGTCAAGACTTGAAGATAACAGGTGGTGCTATTGGTATCAGGTCCGTGCAACAGGATGTCAAGACTTGAAGACAACAGGTGGTGCTATTGGTATCAGGTCCGTGCAACAGGATGTCAAGACTTGAAGATAACAGGTGGTGCTATTGGTATCAGGTCCGTGCAACAGGATGTCAAGACTTGAAGATAACAGGTGGTGCTATTGGTATCAGGTCCGTGCAAAGGATGTCAAGACTTGAAGACAACAGGTGGTGCTCTTGGTATCAGGTCCGTGTAAATGATTCCAGGTTGTGCTTTGTTGCAACTTCTCTAATCTTTAATTTAGCGACTGATTTATAAAGTTGGTAAAACATATAAATCTCCTTCATTTCTTCCACTAAGCAATGCGTCATAAATTAGAAGTATAAACTTTCCACTAAGCAATGCGTCATAAATTAGAAGTATAAACATTCCACTAAGCAATGCGTCATAAATTAGAAGTATAAACATTCAACTAAGCAATGCGTCATAAATTAGAAGTATAAACATTCCGGCTTGTAGTTCTTCAATGATGACGTAAATACACAGCATGAATTTGGCTGAGACGCAGACGACAAGTGACGATCTGTGTTCGTCATTAAATGGATTCACTGGTTTTGTTTTCCCGGCATGCGCATTACAAGGACAGCACGGTAACGGCTGTGACGATTGCAATACAAAGAATGAAGAATGAATTTGCTGAAAAAAAGAAAAGGAAGAAAGTAATAAAGAAAGGCTGGTGTACGTTAAAAATTCTTCGTATTTAAATGGTATTTGAAAGGATTTATTGCTAAGTCGTCTTTTGTTCTCCCGAACACAGTTATAGTGTAAACATTGATACGAGAAAATCGCCCTTCATTTTCTAAAGGTGGAGAAACATTGGCACCAAATTGCCTTTGTAATTCACATGATACAGTAATACACAGTTGGACAGTCATTGAAGATACTGATAAGGTTAACGACAAACGTCTGAGACATTTAGACAGTCATTCAAGAGACTGATAAGATTAATGACAAACGTCTGAGACATTTGGACAGTCATTCAAAAGACTGATAAGATTAACGACAAACGTCTGAGACACTTGGACAGTCATTCAAGAGACTGATAAGATTAACGACAAACGTCTGAGACATTTGGACAGTCATTCAAGAGACTGATAAGATTAACATAAACGTCTAACTTAAGTGAAACACTTTGTAGAGTCAGACGTCATTTAGCAAAAAAATTTTCTTAAGATGTATAGTTAAGCCCGGGATTATAAATAAATATATATATAGTTAGTCAACCATTTGAATAGTTATTTCATATTGTTTTATTTTTATTTAATATTATTGAATTAGTACATATATAATGTACAAATGTTAAAAAAAATGTTTTTCAAATAGCGTTCCTGTGTAAATTTCTCTTTTACTTTGAACTTATTCCTTTGAAGTAGAGTCAGGAAAGAAATGTTTTGAAAGTGTATTAGATAGCGTTAAGAACATAAAGCTGCACTCAAAGCCAAATGAATGTAATCGACGACTAAAGAAAAGTAGGAAATATAACAAAGACCAAAATAATCTAACACTTTTAGTAGCCAGTGAATTTCTGAAGGATATGTCCTTGCTCTGCGAATGTATGCAATATAAAGGTGATCTAGGGATGTGGGAAAGGGGAGTGAAAAAGGAGTGAGAGAAGTGCCTTTCCTAGATTCTAGGAAAGGGTTGTAGGTGTGGTCCATAAAAAATAAAGTGGGCCAAGTGAGAACTCAATAATAAGAGGGGGAAATAAGCAAACGCATTCGTCTTAGTTTACACTTGACAGAGAGAATGACAGTTATATTTAATACAAAATGATAAAGCTCTCCAACAACGTCTCCTGATGGTGAAAAGGAAGCGATGAATGTAAAATACATAAAATACGAAAAAGGGAAAGAAATGGAGAGAGAGAGAGAGAGAGAGAGAGAGAGAGAGAGAGAGAGAGAATAGCATTTTACTAGGAATAAAAGGAATACGCAAGATCGCTAGAACATACTTGAAAAGTCCAAAATTCTAAGTGATGACACATTATATCTATGGCTTTAGAAAATCAAGGTCAAGGTCAAGTTAATTTGTGTAATACGAATAATACTCTCCGTGCTCCTCTATTCACGTTCATTTCCTAAATTAATAAACAAATTACATTCTCACATGGCTCAGACATACACATGCTACTGGGAATGTCGATTAATTGTGAAAATGACACAGACTTTTATCGTATTAATATATTCATATTTTATTGCATCATTGTATCTTTAGTCACACTGAGCGTTGTCCAATAGTAAAGGAGTGCGAACATTATGCAAATATTAATCCAGCGTTGTCAAGTAGTAGAGGAGTGCGAACATTATGCAAATATTAATCCAGCGTTGTCAAGTAGTAAAGGAGTGCGAACATTATGCAAATATTAATCCAGTGTTGTCAAGTAGTAAAGGAGTGCGAACATTATGCAAATATTAATCCAGTGTTGTCAAGTAGTAAAGGAGTGCGAATTTTATGCAAATATTAATCCAGTGTTGTCAAGTAGTAAAGGAGTGCGAACAGTAGGCAATCTAGCCTTGTCAAATATTAAAGGAGTGCGAACAGTAGGCAAATTAATCCTACGTTTGTCACAACAGAACAGTGTAGTAAAAATTGACTAAGCGGCAATACCGTAGTTCAATTATAATTATCATCATAATGTTGCATTAATTACCTTCGACTTAAGGTTACAGAACAAGAAAAGCCACTGTTTAAATTTAATTAGTAAAAAGATTGTAGAAATGTGATAATATAGATCTAATAATGAGATACATCGAGTTACCATTACTGGAACTGCCACACGTATAGCAGCACTGCTCCTTATAGTTCCTGGGTTGGAAAGCGCAGCTCTGCTTCTTGCAGCCTATGCTCCGGTCACGATATTCACAACCTGGTTACAGAGAGATCAATGCTTCACATTGAATATACATTCATCGATCATTATAGAAGAATAACATACATAATAGCAAGACTAGAGAAGACTTTTATTCAATATTAGATAATACTTATGAAAATGATGTAATACTTATGTAAATAAATACATACGTAAATTCAATTTCGAACCTTTTAAGATCTTCATCGCTATGTGATTTGGAAAAATAATTAAGCAATTTCTTCATTATTGTATAAAGGAAGCAAGACAAAAATTAGAATTGTACGACACGCGAAGTGAGTGTGTGACAACACTTATATTTGAACACAAATACGTGTACACGAACTCTGCACATCCTGACGGAACTTGGCACACGACTGGCAGCATAAGATCCTGTTCTGGCTCTCGTAGCAGCGGCCCGGGAACTCAGAGATGAAAGTATTGCATGGTTTGTTCATGAAGACAACCCCACGATAATCTCCAAAAGTACAGTTGTCTGCATCACAAATTCATTTTCATGTGTTTGTTTTCATGTATTCACACGCACACATGTACTAATCTCTCTCTCACACACACACTGTACTCATCTCACAAACACACACATGTACTAATCTCTCTCACACACACACAACTAATCTCTCTCACACATGTACTAATCTCACAGACACACATTGTACTAATCTCTCTCTCACACACACATGTACTAATCTCTCTCTCACACACACACACATGTACTAATCTCTCTCTCACACACACACACATGTACTAATCTCTCTCTCACACACACACACAACTAATCTCTCTCACACACATTTAATAAATTATGACATATAGACATAATTATTTATTTTCCTGTCCGTGATGTAAATGCTCATTTTTTGCATACACCTACTCACGCTCATAATTAAGGTAGACAGCGTGGATATAAACATATTACAACATTCATAATTAAGGTAGACTTAGCGTAGACACGTTCATAATTAAGGTAGACTTAGCGTGGACACAAATATAATTAAGGTAGACTTAGCGTGGACACAAACATAATTAAGGTAGATTTAGCGTAGACACGTTCATAATTAAGGTAGACTTAGCGTGGACACAAATATAATTAAGGTAGACTTAGCGTGGACACAAACATATTACAACACCTTCACAAGTGTGGGTAGGTAGATTCGCACATAGTATTGCACTTGTATGTATGGCAACATTTTATTATGTGTACAATGCGTTTGCATATAAGTGTGTTTGCATGCCTAGTCAAGTTTGAATGTGAGTGTGTTTGCATGCCTAGTCAAGTTTGAATATGAGTGTGTTTGCATGCCTAGACAAGTTTGAATATGAGTGTGCTTGCATGCCAAGTCAAGTTTGGATATGAGTGTGCTTGCATGCCAAGTCAAGTTTGGATATGAGTGTGCTTGCATGCAAAGTCAAGTTTGGATATACACATCAAAATACCATGCACTCATTACACTCATGTCACGGGCATCAACTCACCATCTTTCGCCGGCGCTTTAGCATCATAGGTACACTGTCCATTTATGCACCACTGTGAGAATACAAAAAAACGTATTCGGTTAGTAAAGCGCACGTACGTATCTATTTTTAGATAATTGCATGCATATCATTGCATATGTACATAATTAGATACCTCTAAAACCTCAAAGGAGGACAAATGTACCCCTGATTCAGTCCAGCATGCATGATACTGAGGTTATCGTTATTCCTCGGAATACGGATTAGCCTAACTATGCCTATGTGGTTATCTTCGATTCAGTGAGATGTTCTTTTAAATAAGTTATGAGTCGCTCTTCCTCCTTAAAGCATTACACTCACACAGAGAAATATTAATGTAGGGAGATATTATTTAATTTAAACAAAATATAAATAAAAACTCATAAAATATACAACTCATTTATCTATAGCAATGCATGATTTTAAATGAAGATAAGAAAAGAATTCACTAAATTATCACTGTACTTCATTCACTTACTAAACTGTCACTGCTTCCAAACATAAAGGAAGGCTCAGTAAGTAACTACAGACCAGGAAGTGCATTATAAGTTCAACAGTTCTCAAATGACCTGTTTAAAGTTCATGCTCACTGCTTACATTTTACGAAAACATTCACTAACTAGTATCATTCATAAGAAAAAGAATCGATAGCGCTATAGAATAAGGAACCACACACACTGGCATACACGGCAGTTAAGTTAACACGTTCATGTGTCAGATCACACACGTGGGAACAACCTCCTCACAAACACACATTTACAGAAGAACAAATGGGACACAAAAAAAAGGATACAACATGCGAAATGCAAAAAAAAACAACAAAAAAACATAGAAGTGTACGGATAAAAATCTACCCCCATATCAACTAACTAAAGGATTACTAGAAAAACATAATCTGTGCTCACTAAACACAGAAGACCCGAACATAAAACCTCAGACCCCCTGGACAATTAATACCACAAACCTTGACCTAACCTTACTCAACCCCCCCAAAAAAAAAACAAAAAAAAAAACCTACAGTAACCCACCATTAGTCAAACACTAGAACGTATAAAGGAAATTTATCCCAATCACTACCATATATATATATATATACATGTGCCAAATAAGGATAGGAGTAGTAGAAAACACACCCACCAGAACACAAACATTCAAACTGAATCAAAAACACTCAATCCTAACAGCAGAACTAATAGCAATCAAAAACACTCAATCCTAACAGCAGAACTAATAGCAATCAAAAACACTCAATCCTAACAGCAGAACTAATAGCAATCAAAAACACTCAATCCTAACAGCAGAACTAATAGCAATCAAAAACACTCAATCCTAACAGCAGAACTAATAGCAATCAAAAAAGCATTGGCATCAGCAATAAACAACCCACCCACACAGACACAAATATTCATACAGACTCACTAACATCACTACAAAACTTAGTACATTCCTTTCAGACTACAATTACACAAATCACCAACCAAATATAAAACATATAACTAAACTGGAAAAAGGCATTAAAACAACATCACTATGGATCCCCAGTCACATAAATATAAAACATATAACTAAACTGGAAAAAGGCATTAAAACAACATTACTATGGATCCCCAGTCACATAAACATAATAAGGAATGAAACAAAGGAGCAAAATACGGCAGCAAACATGGAATGTCACCAAAAACACCAATTCACACAGCAGAAATTCAAGCACAAATCAAACTTCTATACAAAACAAAGCCCCATCACCCCTTCAACCCCACCCAATTTTACCCAACATTAACCACAACAGAACAAGCTATAGACTAAGATACAACTCTACAAGACTTACACACAAACCATACCATGAAACAAAATCAGGCACTCACTGATCAACAGACAACACAATTGAACACATTCTGCTTTAATGTAATAATTAAATAAAAGAAAGGAAACTTATCAAAGAAGTAACAAACTTACTACAAATAACATTCTCCATCCAAACACTACACATACACATACAAAAACATACACCAAACACTCATCAAATACATCATCCAAACAACACACTTCATCTTCTATAACTTATAATTAAACATATTTTATTTTTTTAGAAAATCACCCTGACATCAAAACGATAGACAACACACAATCACAAAACACACAATCACAGCCAAAACCAATTCACAAAAACACTACTTTAACAAAGATAACAAAATCAAAAGCTCAAAATTCAAACACAGAACATGCTCTGAAAAGAAACCTATCCCACCAACCCACCTCAATTGTTTAAAGTATTTAAAAAAAACAACAACAGTTGCTACAAATCGAACAAAGAACAAAGAAAAGCACCAAGTAAGAGCAGCAGAACATTCACCAAAATACCCTCTACGACTTAAAGAGAAAAGAGGAAGCCTCCACAGGATTCCCCCCCCCCCAAAAAAAAAAAAATAAATAAAAAAAAATCGAGAACATCGTGAAGATGAACAGTTTTAACGCAATTCCTGTGGAACAAAAGAAGTAAACGTAACAACACCAATCAGATCACACGCACCATGAGAGGGTGGAAGGGAACACTGTTAAAGTGATCCAGTCAACTGACAAAAAAATCCGTATGTGCGAGACAATCCCACGTACATCTGTAAAGTACATCCGACTAAAGTGACATTAGAATTGTTACAAGATGTAATCCTCAATGTTAGATTACACAACCTTACTACGAAGGACGGTCCTAGTAGTAAATTATAATTATAAGAAATTATATTTCACTATCCAACTTTCTCTCATTCACAATGAGTGACATTTTGCTCATCCGTACATATACGTTTTCAATAAACTCCTATTTCTAACTAATTCATTCAACTTATAAGTCAGACTCAAGATAATATTGAAATGATGTGCTTTTCTCATTAGACTCTTCCAGAGTAGCAATAAACTTACAAGTTCACAAAAAACTTAGTTTGACCAGAGATCGTTTTCACTACTAACAACCCACGTACATCGACTCCAAAACAAGCTTCAACTGAGTCTTACAGACCAACCTCATCAAGCATTTCGTACACAGGTCTCAGTGAAATGTTCATAAAAGATGCAAAAAGTACCACTGAAACATGACAGTAAATTTCACAATAAATCTTACACAGAATAAGAGACTAACTGTAAGTTTGTTTAGATGGAACATTTTTCCTTCCGTGTAGAATAGATCTCTGGAATGCAACGGTCATACGTACGCGAAATCGCTTCATCTTCAAGACAATTTTTTTCACACGAGACCTGTTCTGGGCTGGTTCAAACCCCTAGTTTTTTATCTGTGTATTAAAAGTTTGGATTTCGGTCTAGAATTATGGCTTAGGCAATTCCAAAAATACTTTATTATGTTAAAATATTCTCCTTGAACGACGCTTTTCCTAGACCTATCACCGAGAATGTTTCATGGGTCAAATTCTAATATTTACATAAAAATAGTTCACGAGTCAAATTCTAATATTTACATAAAAATAGTTCACGAGTCAATTTCTAATATTTACATAAAATAGTTCACGAGTCAAATTCTAATATTTACATAAAAATAGTCATGTGTAAAGGTACATGCGTGCAGTTCAATGCTTATTATATTAAACATTCACCTTACCTAACTATACGTACAGGCACAAGTTATACTTTCAACACCGCTAGCGTAACAACACAGAAAGGACCATTAGTTCACCTTTTTATTTCCACAGGATGTGCCGGGCGCTGACCTGTGGAGGGCACACTGTCCTGTTGTTGGATCGAAGCAAAACAGATTGCGACACACGTCAACCACTGTATTATTTCCAGTCAACTACAGATTACATGAAACAAATATAATGAAGACGTGACTATCATTCTTTATCTGCAAAACCTTAGTGATTTATATTGAGTGCACACAAACTTTGCAATGAGTGGAGCTCAAAATTAATGTTTCTTTAGATTAACATTTTATACTACCAGAATAAGCCATATACATGAGAGAAACAGCGCAAATCTATTGAACAGACGGCCTGCTCCATCTTACACTTAACATGCAAACCAGCATGAAAAGAAGCGCATTTCGAAAGTCCAAATAAAATAAATTTCAATAAAATAAAATTGACAAAACATAAAATTTAAAAATAAAATTTAACCTGAAATAAATTATATGAAATGAAAGAGAAGAAAGGGAAAGAGAAGGAAGCAACGAAATGGGGAAAACATACAGAAACAGGAAAAAACATTAAAAAAAAATAAGTAAACGTAATATTTTTTTTTAAAGTAAACATGTCTTATTTAATTTCAACTTAGGTGTTTAAAGAGATTAAAGAGGCGTGAAGAAAAAAGGTTGAAATTGAAAAAAAGAAAGATTGAAATTGAAAAAAGAAAGATTGAAATTGAAAAAAGAAAGATTGAAATTGAAAAAAGAAAGATTGAAATTGAAAAAAAAAGAAAGATTGAAATTGAAAAAACTGAAAGGTTGAAAAGGAAAAAAAGAAAGGTTGAAATTGAAAAAATGTTGAAAAAAAAAGAAAGGTGGAAATGGAAAAAAAGAAAGGTTGAAAAGTTGAAAGAAAGGCTGACAGAAAAGTTGAAAAAATGCTGAAAGAAAGGTTGTAAAGAAATAAGGTTTAAAAACTGAAAGAAAGAAAGAAAAATAGAAAGAAAGAAAGAAAGAAAGAAAGAAAGAAAGAAAGAAAGAAAGAAAGAAAGAAAGAAAGAAAGAAAGAAAGAAAGAAAGAAAGAAAGAAAGAAAGAAAGAAAGAAAGAAAGAATAATGACAAGATTGTAAACAAGAAGTAATGGAAAGTAATGAGTTAAAAGTATAATGTGGTAAAGTTAATATAATTTTGTACCTGACAGAAAAAGGACAACTGTCCGTACATTTGCTGGCACTGCTGATGGGCATCATACACCTGTCCCAGCATTAAAGACGAAACATCCGGAATTGATGAACTTACGGTCAATGCTTCGGTCAAACACTGACGAGCGGTTCTGTTCATATAGTATAGCATGGGTGTGCGACATTTTTCATTGGTGGACCATTTTAAAGAATGGAGTAACAATTAGGGCCAATAACCGTTAGAAATATGTAAAATCTAATTACAACTAATTGAAATTGCAAAAAAATAAGACGATTAGTGAAGTTGTGGTCCGCGAGGCGCCTGGTGCACATCCCTGTAGTATAATATCTTAAAGACTTATTTTTTTAAAACACAGACAGACAAACAGCGTAATCTAACGTATACATACTTAAACACCTTACTCTGACACACGCATACACATATTTCACATCTCTGCTTGCTCTAACCTTTAATTCTTACAGAATTGCGTCATTGCACAATGAAGATGTCAGACATAGAATAACAAACAATTTAACACGTTTGTAACCAGACTTATTTCTTTTTACAATCAGACGACTTGTGAAAGCGCCCCCTCCTTAATCTGAATGGCTTTGTTTGAACTTTAAAAAAAATAATGCAGTTCGTAAGAATACGCACGTCGTTGACATTTTGCTGGTGATGAACTTGTTGAAGTAGTTCAAACTGCAGGACGAAAACCGCCAAGGATTGAATTTGTTGGAAACGGTCTCAATGTAAGTTGCAGGTGACATGATGTATCGATCTTCCGCTTTACAAGGATTATCTGTTCCATCGTGTTGCGCAGACAAGCTGTTCACACACACACACACACACACACACACACACACACACACACACACACACACACACACACACACACACACACACACACACACACACACAAATAGAGTGGAAGAGAAACAATTCCGTCATTTCAATAGTTCCATTCCTATTAGAACATATCGTAGGAATGAACATCTCTAAACTACAATTAGTGCACTAAACGTAGCAATGATGTGTGACTGTAATATTTGTTTTAGCAATGATGTGTGACTGTAATATTTGTTTTAGCAATGATGTGTGACTGTAATATTTGTTTTAGCAATGATGTGTGACTGTAATATTTGTTTTAGCAATGATGTGTGACTGTAATATTTGTTTTAGCAATGATGTGTGACTGTACTATTTGTTTTAGCAATGATGTGTGACTGTAATATTTGTATTAGCAATGATGTGTGACTGTAATATTTGTATTAGCAATGATGTGTGACTGTAATATTTGTTTTAGCAAGAAATCAATTCGTTTTGTTACCTGCGTTCTTAAGTTTTACATTTCTAACATTATTAAACACCAAGAACTCTTGTCCAAAGAATGCTACCTGTGGCCAAGTTCGTGTGCTGCAGTCCCTATGCACTGGAAACCTCCACGATCCTCCACAATGGATGTTTGCTGACTTCCGGTACATAAAGTACCTATGTTTGCCAACCCTGAAATGAAAAATGTGAAATTAGAGAAAAGACTGCTCATGAAGATAATAGTAAGCAATTGTAATCATATACGAATTCAATTTCACCATCACTTACTTTGATCATTTTAATGTGTAGCATGTCGAATAATTTGGAAAAAATATTAATCGCAGAAACACGTTTAGGGCTATTGGAAACGCGCCAACTCTTAATTCTGTACTTTCTTCACTACACGTCTTGAAATAAATGGGCTGATTGCACACTTGTTCAACAGATAGGAACACTCGTGCAACTATGCAATCACTCATAGGAACTCGACATTCACTTGTCACGTAAAGTTAAAAGTCAATGAACATTACATTTGTTTTTGTTGTAGTTCATTTGAGCAAAGCACAATTTGAACAGAAACAATTTCGTTTTTAGTATTCTATTCAAGTCATCAGCAGTCTTAATTTATTTGTATTGATAATATAATCAACAGTATGGATTTATTTGTATTGATAATATAATCAACAGTATGGATTTATTTATTTTAGTCAACAACAATCTGAATATGTTCGGTCGTCAAAACAGAATGGCTCCAGACGATAATTATTCAAATTTATTTTCAAGTAATTCATATAATTGAGAAATTAATATTATTTTAGTTGTTTCCTTGATAGGGTATTACGACAAGCGTACTTAAAATTACCTGTAATTGAGTAATCGGCCCCTGAATTTTGGGTCACTTCATACCTAGGACATAAAATTGGTGTTCATAGAGTCTTTATATTTAGCAATCAGTATAAATGACCTTTTATTAAAATGTTTTACGTTAAATATACACGCATTTTGCTTGGAGTGAACTGTGCATTTATTATCTGATGATATGATTATTATTTTAATGGTTATTCTTGTTATACAACTAATGGTAGTTGCATAGTATGATCACGTCGCAAGATATAGCGCTTCCATTCATTAATATCGTTGTGAAATAAAGGCACACCTACACATTCTTTAATACTCGCTGTGAAATGATTGAACATCTAATTTGTTTAATACTCGCTGTGAAATGATTGAACATCTAATTTGTTTAATACTCGCTGTAAAATAATAGCACATCTACAATTAATACTAGTTGTGAAATAATATCACATCTATAATTTGATTAATACTAGCTGTGAAATAATATCACATTTATAATTTGATTAATACTAGCTGTGAAATAATAGCACATCTACAATTAATACTAGTTGTGAAATAATATCACATCTATAATTTGATTAATACTAGCTGTGAAATAATATCACATCTATAATTTGATTAATACTAGCTGTGAAATAATATCACATTTATAATTTGATTAATACTAGCTGTGAAATAATAGCACATCTACAATTAATACTAGTTGTGAAATAATATCACATCAATAATTTGATTAATACTAGCTGTGAAATAATATCACATCTATAATTTGATTAATACTAGCTGTGAAATAATAGCACATCTACAATTAATACTAGTTGTGAAATAATATCACATCAATAATTTGATTAATACTAGCTGTGAAATAATAGCACATCTATAATTTGATTAATTCTAGCTGTGAAATAATAACACGCTTACAATTTGTTTAATTCTTGTACTGTTGAATATTGCAGAGAATGGCTACTAACCCCGTAAATAGCATCGAATGGTCATTTGGGGGCACTTTATTTGATGTGTTCGCCCAGTCCGTAAAACTTTTTAGAATTGTTTCCGCGTCTACGTGAAAAATGTTATGGGACCTTGCACGCTTTTTGTTTAGTTCCGTCCACCCCGAGCTTTCGGCAGTCTTGAAACAAACATAAAAACCGCATTTATACTAATATAGTGCTTCGTCAAAGACAACGAAAATGTGTTTCAGCTTAATAAAATTACTACTTGTACAATGTGCACTAGTGTTATCCTAAGACAACTATGCACTTTATAATTCAGTTGTTCAAATCACAAATTTATAGCTCAAGAGAGGGTTTCAAACTAAATTACAGCGACCATACTGGATCTCGCAATCTATAGCTCAATAGAGTTTCAATGTAATTAAATTACAGCGACCATACTGGATCTCGGATGGACTGTGCCCGAGAGTCTGAAATCTAGATCTTGTATCTGGAATTCTCCAACAGAGCAAATGGAATATTATTAATTTTAAAAAGAAATGAAACAAGTGATGTTGTTCGGTACAAATAAGGAACAGTTGGGATCTTCTCGTGTGGTTCAATAACAAATATACATTTGAAAATTCAAATATTGCAATTCTTCACAAAAAATCAAATCTAAACTAACTATTGCTTTTAATTTCTATAAATTTTGGGTTGTGAAACTAAAGAAATATTATATAGGAATTGTGTGGTTCGTCAAGAAACAAGCGTTGATTCAGCTACTGCCATTTATTGTCAACAGTTACAGTCGTTTAATATAGGTAATTGTTTTGTGAATCGAAAGAAACAACTACAACCTCGTTGTGAAGTTCGTTACAATGTTTGATGTGTTGGCCAAACAAAATCAAACATTTATAATTCTATACTTAGTGAAGAAAAAGTCAAATTGTTATATTTTACAATTGAATGTTACTCTCTACTAACAGAACTTTAAACAATTCTAATAGTTTTACAATAATTAGCAATATCTTCAGTTGTTGCGAAAATGGTGTGAGGATTACAAAAACTCATTAACTATGGGTGTATGTACATTAGGGCATCGATTACATGTTGCAATCTCATTTATAGGTTGCACATACTTTAAAATCAGTTTAGAACAACTTTTGCCTTGAAATTTGTAAAAATAAAAAAATTTAAAAAAAGCTCCTTTAATCATACTAAGACAGAGAAGGAAAGCTACTTTTATCATACTAAGACAGATAAGGAAAGCTACTTTTATCATACTAAGACAGAGAAGGAAAGCTACTTTTATCTACTAAGATAGAGAAGGAAAGCTACTTTTATCATACTAAGACAGAGAAGGAAAGCTACTGTTATCATACTAAGATAGAGAAGGAAAGCTACTTTTATCATACTAAGACAGAGAAGGAAAGCTACTGTTATCATACTAAGATAGAGAAGGAAAGCTACGTTTATCATACTAAGACAAATAATTAAATTTGGTTCATAGTTCTCAGTTCTAATACGCGGAAATAATAAATCAAACTGACATACACTAACAAGGTTATACTGTCAGTTCACTGTAGCAGACATACCAGTATTTATATGCTAAGAGATCATGTCTGACACAGTTACCACCTTTAGATTGTGTAGTCAAGCATACAATTTAAAAAACGTGGATATAAATAAGTACACACAGAACAGCTCAGCTTCCATAACACAAGTGAGTCGAAACAAAGGTTGCACACATACTTACTACTGATACAATCATACTTGTGAGGCGCACGTTAATTTTATATAGAAGTGAATCAATCGTCTTGTACAGCATATTCATCTGCAATACCGAGAAAATTACTACATAGCGATTTGACAGAGTAATGATTATGAAATTAACAATTAGTAAATGACATTGTAATGGAAATGACATTTTAAAGATAAGCAGATTAAATGTGATTAATTCATTTCCAACAGAATATTTTTAATTGTAGGAATTTCGTTTTACACCACAACAATATGTTAGGAATCATATTAGAACTGATTCTTATGGAGAAGGATTTAGCTAATTCATGATGTTTTAATTTCCATCTGATAGATGTTTTGTGAGTTATTTATTCCGAATCTCTATGACCTTTTCTCAAGAGACTTTGTAATAACCTTCAGTATGAAGTAATCCACGACAATATACTGTTTCAAACTACACACTGGTTGTTACCTCGAGAAAGAGGTTATATTAATGTGAATAGTTTTGAACAGTGAATGTGCGCCACCACTATCATTAACTGTAGAATAACGAATTATTTGAATGAATGAATGATTTTGACTGACTAGCGAAGAATATTACTAGTAATTGCTACATTGTTGTTCTGCTTGAGGGAACTAATACGGCGAAGGAGCGCTCAGATTAGTCTCTAGAGAACAGTGGCTCATAAAATGTTCTACAGCTTGTTAGAAGAACATATGAAAACTGACAAAAGTATATTGTGAACAATAAGCTTGTGACTTCTTTGACAAAAGCACGTGAAAAACTACTGCAGCCTCGCCTAGACAAGTTTAGACACAAACTATTATAATAGTTTATAATAATTAATTATAGCTTGTCTCACTATAACTCCATTTCTATTCATGACACGAATTATCATGTGATTTATATTTTTGTTTAAACGGTATGAACAAATGTCAAAAGAAAGGACAAGAAATGATTAGTATGGAGTATATATATATATTTTCTATTATATGCATTGTTTATTGTTGACTCTTCTAATAAAACCGTGAGAATTAAATACAAAATATGTAAATGATAAAAATGGAACACGAACCCCACTGAATACAAAGGCGTAGTATTTGTATATTTTACCCAGGGAATCTTGATGTCGTGCCGTTGGTGATGACGTCATACTGCTGGAGTACCACCTACGAAATGTAAAGACAACCACACTTTGATGCAATAAACGTGCCTTACTGCAAATAATGCAATTGTTGACAACAGTTCCTTAACACAGATAGGTGGCCTGCTATCATTGTACAAAGCGTGATTAATATACAATTGTTATTACTTTACTACATTCATTTCGTCTTGCTTTAGTGTTGAGATGAGAATATGAAGAAAGTTGTAAATACGTGTATAGGAATCTAGATCATCCCCGCATACACGTTAAATAAGTAGAACTGTGTTACTTTGGTAACCAGCAGCAAATCTAAAACTATTATTCACAATTAAAATAGTGACATAAGTGTTTTAATTGGATGTGTTTCTGCGAGATTTTCATTGATGCCAATGCTCACCTAGGAACATATTGACAACACATATGACATACAACTGCTCAATTTATACTCAAGTTATGAAAAGTTAACAACTATAATACCGTCCTCTTGCCCTTCCTCTCGTGTATTTTGACTCATTAAGTACACGCAAAGAAAACAGCCCTGATGAGACCATTTTGTCCAATTTATCTACAGTCCCGCAGAAACATTGCCGACAAATACCATTGGTTTTATTAAAACATTAGCACTAAAATGACAACATTTATACAAACTTGTACTACAGAAGATCTGTTCAGACTTATAGAAAAGTTGTTATCATTGAAATTATGTGGATTTTCAGTATCACTTACGTGTGTTTGTGTGTGTGTGTGTGTGGATATGTATGTCTATTTACATGGCGTAACTTAATGATTCATTATTAGGCATTTTAAATGTACGTTCATATGGGCAGATGGCGCTCCTCTTCCGCCTTCTGCTACTACTACTACTACTAATGTTACTACTTATGTCACTACTATTACTACTACTGTTTCTAGTACTACTACTTCGACTACTACCACTGCAATTATTATTACTACTATTACGATAATTGCTACTAATACTAATATTATTACTACTATTAATATACAACCATATATACATATTATTACTACTACTACTACTACTACTACTACTACTACTACTACTACTACTACAACTATTACTACTACTTCGACTATTATAACTATTACTGCTTCTACTGTTCTGCTACGAATAATAGTATTACTACTACTATTGCTGCTGCTGCTACACATACTACTAATATTAACTTTAATACTACTACTACAACTATAAAAATTACTACTATCAAAAGTACTAAAATTAATAAAAAATAGTACTAAAATTAATAAAAAATAGTACTAATATTAATAAAATTAGTACTACTACAACGATTACTATTTCTACTCCTACTACATATATAATAATAATAAAAATAATATACTACCACTACTACTACAGCTACTACTACTACTACTACTACTACTATTAGTGCTACCAATACTGCTAATATTATTACTATTATTACTACTATTCATAATACTAATATCGCTACTGCTGCTTCTATTACTACTGCTACCAATTCTACATTTTCTAGTAGAACTAAAACCAATATTATTACTACTATTACTACTAATATTACAACTACTAGAAGTAATTCTACCATTTCTACTAATCTTATTACTACAATTATTAATTCTTTCACTACTGCACCTAATAATATTACCACTATAATTACTTCAAATACTTCTACTAAAGCTACAACTACTACTACTACTACTACTACTACTATAACTACTACTACTACTACTATAATTACTACTACTATTACAACTACTACTACTATAATTATTATTATTACTACTACTATTACTACTACTACTACTATAATTATTATTATTACTACTACTATTACTATTACTTCATTACTAATTCTACTATTAGTATTACCACTCCTACTAATATTAATATTCCTACAACTATTACTGAGACTACTACTATTACTACTAATACTACTAATATTACTACTTCATCTATTATCACTCCCACTAGGAGTACTTATGCTATTAAAAGTATTGCTATTACCATTGCTATTACTAGTTCTTATACTACCACTATTTATACCATTACTACTACTTCTACAATTATTATTATAATTAATACTACTTGAATATTATTACTACTACTATTATTAGTACTGCTATTATTATTACATACATCTGTTACTACTACTACTATTTTATTACAACTACTTTAAATACTACTTTACTAGTATTACACTACTTTTCCTATTACTACTACTCGTATTACTATTGATATTATTATTACTTCTACTACTACCACTGCCACTACTACTATTTTATTACCTACTAGTAGTAGTAGTAGTAGTAGTAGTAGTAGTAGTACTATTATTATTAACACCACTACTACTTCCACTACAACCTCAACTGCTTATTACTACTACTTGCATTATTACTATTACCACTACTACTTCTACTACTTACTACTTTCACTACTACTACTACTACTACTTACTACTTTCACTACTACTACTACTACTACTACTACTACTACTACTTACTACTTTCACTACTACTACTTCTACTACTTACTACTTTCGCTTCTACTACTTATTACTTTCACTACTACTACTACTACTTACTACTTTCACTACTACTTCTTCTACTACTTACTACTTTCACTACTACTTCTACTACTTACTACTTTCACTACTACTTACTACTTTCACTACACATACTACTAATATTAACTTTAATACTACTACTACAACTATAAAAATTACCACTATCAAAAGTACTAAAATTAATTTAAAAAATAGTACTAATATTAATAAAATTAGTACTACTACAACGATTACTATTTCTACTCCTACTACATATATAATAATAATAAAAATAATATACTACCTTCTTCTATTAATTATATTACTAGTGCTACTAGATTGAAATTATTAATCGCACTTTCAGTATTGTATAATACAATATAGGTTTTATTTTTGTTTGCTTCAACATATATAATTAATTTAAACATTTCGTCCTCTGCACTTAATTATTTTAGTCACTGGGATTTACTTTCAGCTTGTAACTATAAGAGGAAAAAAATAACAATACTCTAACATTTGATAGCATGATATGTATTACAATGCAAAAATAACATCTACATTTAATGTGCAGGTCTGTTTTAAAAAAAAATATGCCAACGTATTCTTGTAAGCAAAAATATACTCAACCAGAGTAATGTGCTTCGCGAAAGGTTTCTCATTACAAAATGAGGGTTACCTAAAATGTATTAAAATGAGGGTTACCTAAAATGTATTAAAATGAGGGTTACCTAAAATGTATTAAAATGAGGGTTACCTAAAATGTATTAAAATGAGGATTACCTAAAATGTATTAAAATGAGGGTTACCTAAAATGTATTAAAATGAGGGTTACCTAAAATGTATTAAAATGAGGATTACCTAAAATGTATTAAAATGAGGGTTACCTAAAATGTATTAAAATGAGGGTTACCTAAAATGTATTAAAATGAGGGTTACCTAAAATGTATTAAAATGAGGGTTACCTAAAATGTATTAAAATGAGGGTTACCTAAAATGTATTAAAATGAGGGTTACCTAAAATGTATTAAAATGAGGGTTACCTAAAATGTATTAAAATGAGGGTTACCTAAAATGTATTAAAATGAGGGTTACCTAAAATGTATTAAAATGAGGGTTACCTAAAATGTATTAAAATGAGGGTTACCTAAAATGTATTAAAATGCCTACCTCCTGTAGATTTGATAATCGATAACTGCAAGGACATCCACATTAATATCTTGGATTGCCCCCCTCTTGTGACGTAAGTGAGGTGAAGGACGTGCTGCACATGAGTCCATGCATGCGTATTAAATGAACAAAATGATTTTTTTCAGAAAGCTTTCATCTCATAAAAATATTTGAGAATAATGCGTATTAAATGAACAAAATGCATTTTTTTCAGAAAGCTTTCCCTTCATAAAACTATTTGTGAATAATGCGTATTAAATGAACAAAATGCATTTTTTTCAGAAAGCGTTCACCTCATAAAACTATTTGTGAATAATAATTTAAAAGGTAAAACAGAAAGGCAACAGATAGATGGTTAGAGAGGGAGAGAGAGAGGGAGGTAGAGCATACTTAGTGAAATAATTATATCTAGTTAAAAATATAATGCAATATAGATAGTGATATTTTAGAACACAGAAACCGTAAACGTATTGTGAGTACGCAGATATATACACGATTAATTACTAGAAAAAAATATAATGAAATATACACCACAATGTATAATGCGTTGGTAAGTGTTCATTAAGCTTATTTGGGAGTCTTATTTTATCCGAGTGTTACAAAACATCTACTTTAATATCTTAATGCTCACGATTTGGAATGGCGCCATATGAGTCACGTGTGGTGGTGTTCAATACGTTCACTTCAAACAGAACGTTGTGGGAAAAGAACGAATCCTTTTGTGTGTCATTACCACCTCGACGTGTTCGTATTGTGGGGACAAACTGAAGGGGTGTACTTCTAACGTCATACAGATTTGAGGTGGAGTGTATTATTCCAACCTTAACGTAACAAAATGCGTATTTAAATGAGAGATGTGCATATGCAGTAAGAATACGGATATTTTGTGAGAGAGTAAGAAGAAAAAATGAAAAGAAAGAAAAGACGGAAGTAAGTAAAGAAGAAATAATGGATAATGTTATTGGCGGAGCAGGGAATGAGCAGAGACGAGTGAGAGAGAAAACACGAAAAAGAGTCGGAAGACTGAAACGGTTGACGAACAGGAAAGAAAGAAATGTTGAAAGATTGAAAGGTTGAAAGAAAGAAATGTTGAAAGGTTGAAAGGTTGAAAGGTTGAAAGAAAGAAATGTTGAAAGGTTGAAAGGTTGAAAGGTTGAAAGAAAGAAAGAAAGAAAGAAAGAAAGAAAGAACATAAACATAAATAGAAGAATATAGAAGGAAAAAATAGAACAACAGTTACATTCTGATTGAGATACAGATAGACAGGAAGTCAGTGAGGGAAAAACAAAGGAAAACTGAATGAAGAAAACGAGTTCAAAGACAGAAAAGAAAGTAAATTGATTGAAAGAAAAAAAAATAATGTGAGGAGGTAAAGAGGGAGAGGGTGACCATGATTATAACTTGTTTAATTAATTTATAGGCTTTGAATATTTGTATTATTCTGTGCCTTTGTTTTTACATTTTATTCTTTCAAATTATATTACGGGAAAGCAATTAGTTTTTACATTTTATTCTTTCAAATTATATTACGAAAAAGCAATTAGTCAGCAATTTAAGTGATTGGAGTATATGTTGTAATACGAGCTCTACATATAAACATTGCAGTATAAGATTATGTAAGATACGATTATGTATACGCACATGTAATAGTCAATACTCACTATGCTCAAAGGCGGTCTATCTTTGTTTGCATGAATGGATACCCTGAATACCGCCGTGTGTTGTACGTCATGATAAAGAGCGAATGACTGGAACACAAAATCATTGACGTATTTCTTTACGTCATCAATGATGATGCAGTAGAAATAATCAATCAACCTCGATAATGATAGACAATTATATATTTATTCTGATGTTAATGTTTATTATAATAGACAAAACAAATGAAAGTATGCAGAATGGTACGAAGGTTTCAGATAAATTTAAGTCTCGTTACAAATCTTTATGGCAACCGTTTTCACGTCATTATATTGATACGATTCGTCAAGACGTATTTATGACATAACACACAAGTGGAGATTTATAAGCACACTAATAGAATGCAATAATATTAAGCTTTTGGATTTGGATAATATTCACTTGATTTTTTTCTATATGTATAACCTGAGGCGAGAGACACTCGCTCTAAAAACCTCATACGTCATTTATACAATAATATTCCTTATATATATATACTAAGATATATTTGGAAAAATATCACTGCCCGTAGATGATGAATGTATCAGGTTGCTGACGTTAGGAAGTTGAAGATAGTGGTTAGAGTTTCGCATAAGCATACAAACACGTACGTTTCATCCAGTGACGTCATGTTTAACATACATTATAATGCGTCATTGGTACGTCATGCTTATCTTACCTTCTCATGTGACATTGGTACTCTCTCTGTGACTTCATGCTTATCTTACCTTATCATGTTTCACTGGTACTCTTTGTAACCGCCCCTTACCATCAACACCTGGTACTAGCTCGAACATCGGAATGTCAGGATGGGCATCTTCATCTTGTTGCAATGACAACTGAAGGTCATTGTCTCCTAGTGTGATGTTTAAGTACATGGAGGGTGGCATGGATTGGTGCCAAGTCGACATCTCAGAATCAGAAGCGAGTGACGCGTAAGTAAGACCTGGAACAAATGACGTCAAATCAGCACACTAGCTTAACCCACATCAGACCAACGTCTCTTTTCCAAATTTGCTGATTTCGCGAACGGTAAGCACGCATTTGCTGTAAAATATGAGTGTGTGCAGAAGGCATGGAAACACGAGAAATACAACGTGTCATTTAACCATTGACAGTTGATCACGTGCTCATCCAGGAAAGGGAAGCAGGGACATCTGATTATACCATGGCTGAAAAAGCATTTAGATCTTCTATTGATGGCGAATACTCAACATGCACACATTACATTTCAACACGACTCATGTCGTGTGACATTTACACTCAAGTATAAAATGTTTAGTTAGATTTTAAGCATTTTAAACAGTATAATTAATCATGCTACTCAGTCACATGCTTGTAATTTTGCTGCTTAGTCATGCTATTGGACACACGTCATATTGTCATTCTATAGTGTTAGTCATGCTATTGGACACACGTCATATTGTCATTCTAGAGTGTTAGTCATGCTATTGGACGCATGCCATGTTGTCAATCTAGAGTTTTGTTCATGCTACTTTGCCTTATAGCCACATGCATTCTATTTAATTATTCTATAGAGCTATATTAGTCAGTCACGCTTATATATTGAAAATAACGGGAACTTTCCTTGTGCTATAAACAAAAATAATGTGTTTAGTCGACGCTAAACAAAATATAACTAAAGACTGCAATAAAGGTCACTTAACAAAATATAACTAAAGAATGTAATAAAGGTCACTTAACAAAATATAAATAAAGATTGTAATGAAGGTCATGTCAATTTGACAGGCAGAGACAATAACGATCACACTTTCCCCAAAAATAGGACCGGAAAGCAATTAATGTCGAATATATCATTGCCATGAACGCATATTTTATTTACTTGTACTAAATGACTTCTCTAAGGGTTTCTCCTTACTGTTTTACTGCTGTATTTTTGTTGTCACGTTGGCGTGCACCTTGGCATAAATATACGTTTACTCAACAGTACTAGACAGTAATTTACCTCTATGAGACGCCAACGCCACCTAGTTAACGGTTTTCATTATTATTGTTAATTAATTGCCCATAGATAATTACAAGTGATGAGAATCTTCATTTATGATAATAATTCTCCAGAAGGCATCACCCGAGTCTTCTACTTGGCGGATATGCAGACGCTGTAAAGGTTGTCTCCCTTTCACAAAGGGAGATCAAACATTTACCATCACACAATACTTTTTTTTCTAGGTGGAAAACTTACTAATGGAGAAGACAAACCCGTCTTTAATCTATATTTAATGAGCACCCCTCCATCCACTTTATTCTCTAACATAAGGTCATCAAAATGTGTAAGATGGTCAATAAAATTAGTCAACTTATTTATTAAATCAACAAACAAATATGCATATAACAAATACAATTAAAACTATTATTTGGTATCAATATTTCCACGAAATCAAATTCAAATAAGTTAATACCTATACAATCTTATATCCTAAAACACAATTCAATTTAGTGTCAATACAATTCACAGGATAGTACATATCAGAGAATAAAAATGGTGTTGTTATAGATAAGAGATAATAGTTTGTCCAAACCTGGTTTAGGTGATGTCTCGATAGTCTTTCGTACACTTTTTGTAAAAAAACAACACGTTTATTGTGAATTTCACATTACTATTGTCAGTTCCATGTAATTGCTTCCTCCCATTGTAGAACACTGATTCGCTGCTATTCTCTTGAACGGTGACCCGTCAAAACCGCGAACGACAAATGCGCGCCGACAAAACCGCGATGGACAAAAGCGCGCCGACAAAATCGCGCTACTTGAAATCGAAAAAATCGCGCCGACAAAATCGCGATAAACATCACCAAGTAAAGAATGGCAGGAAGTGTTATGTATGTTCACTCTATTACGTAACTTCTTTTCATTCTTTTCATTACCTTTGTGTAAGGATTATTTGCACGTAGTATCTCTTAATTGATCTTTATTGTAAAATTATTCTTTTCATTGCCTTATTTTGAGGATTATTTGCACTCAGTATCTCTTAACATTGCTTTGTGTATCGTAATATTGATATCTACGTATGTTATTATTACATTCTTGTACGATTTAACATGTATCATCGCGATTTTGTCGATCGCGATTTTGTCGGCGCGATTTTGTCGTCGCGATTTTGTCCATCGCGGTTTTGTCGGTGAACCCTCTTGAACCATGATAACCCTTCACCTATCAGCTCCCTCAAGCAGAACAACAATTGTTGCAATTTCCGGTAATTTCTTTGTACCTTATATTAATCAATGGAGTCAGCATACCTTGCCACAACGTGTAGTGTATGTATTTCTGACACTTACACACTGCAGTAGATACTTCTCGTGTCTACCACAGTCATAGTGGCTTATAATTAGTATAATCAGGAGTTTTATGAGCGAGTTCACTAGACAAAATATCAAGTGTTTAGTATACTACAATACAGACTTCATAGTTCAGAATTTCCAGAAATAATAGTCTACTCACATAATACATCTCTACATAAAAAGCAAGTATAATATATCAATAGCAAAATGCACAAAATATTTCTAGGTCTATTCTCTCTAAATCAGTCAGTTAACTCACCATTAAGCTAACGGCTTAATGACCGGACTCCTTGCCACACCAAATTCAAGTGATTAGACAATAGAATTGTCTACAACAGGTAAACTTTCGATCTCAGCCCATTGGCTGATCTCATTCTCGTAAATCGTAACCATTGAATAATCAAACTTCTCATCCAGTGGAATTGGTTTGCATTGCATCAACAATTTCTAGCATATTCTCAACTCGAGTGTTTACTCCAAATCTGACACTTACAAAAATACCATCATAAGGAGTTGCCCAAGGCTGGGTCAATTTCGACAATTTAACAATTTATATAACAATTATATAGCAATTGATATAATATAAACACTGAAATATTATAGTGATTTATAAATAAATATTAATATTAAAAAAATTACAAATAAATAAAATAGTTATAGCGTTTTGTTTGTTTGTCGTGAACTATAATGAAAACAGTATTCACTTGTTAATTATTTATTTATATCTATTTTCTCAGATTATTGCTGAGTGGCGGCGTTTGTTAAAACAAATAAGTTCTTGTACGACTGCGTTTTTTTTTGTTTGTGTGGCAGTCTACGATCTGACGTTTCATAAATATGACGTGTTAATTACGTATTTGGCAAACTTCCACACATCTGGATGTTTGAGCAGCAAAACACAATTTATTCACAAGATCAAATTTCTACATCAGTTTTAAGACATACGAATAAATATGCATAAGACAAAAACTAAATTGATGTCAGTTTTAAGACATACGAATAAATATGCATAAGACAAAAACTAAATTGATGTCAGTTTTAAGACATACACATAATTAATTCAACTTGATTAAAAACCAAGATAATGACCCGTTATGTCTCTACACTTACGGAATATAAACGCAAATCATATGCAAAACTCATTATAATTAATTATTTTCTCCTTATGATAGGAAAATACCTTATACACAATCATGTTAGCATCATATAAATGAACTTTGGGTAAGATTATTCCTTCCTCTCTACCCTAGAGAAGATACAAAATATTTATAGAAAGACTTCACAGCATTCACAGAGACTTATGTACTGGGCCTTATATTTCCATTTCTACTTCTCTGGAAAATAGTCGGCCCCAGCATTGTTGGTGCATTTGATGACTTCCAAAGTATATCTATGTGGTCATAGTGGTAATGACCACCTGGTCAAATATCCGTTTTCCTTACTCAAGTGAGCTAGGTAAGTGAGAGGTTGGTGATCTGTCCGAATGATACAAAATTTGTCATGTAGGCTTGGAATTTCTGGACAGCCCAGTCATTCCAAGACATTCTTTCTCTGAAGTCGAATAATTCTGTACAGCTGCAGTTAACTATATACCTCTAGAATAAACTACTGGATACGGAATATCACTGTGTTTCTGCATCAGTACAGCATGCATTGCCAGCATCTTTCTGAGTATGAACTCTTCATTAAAGTCAAGCAAATGGAGGACAGGACCTCGTGACAGAAAGTCTTTCAAACTAGCAAAGCTGGCTTCACACTCCTCACTCCAAATCACTATTTCAATTTTTTGTCTTTCCTCGTCAAATCAATGAGTGTTTTGGCAATGGCACTGAACGTGGAAAATTTTCTATTGCAACTGGCTAACCCCAAAGAGTATTAACATTTGTTTTGGAGAAAGGTCTCTATATCTCTTCAGGTTTTCTTACAATTTTATGCTCTGGCCACAGGAGACCTTGTTGCACAGTGTATCCTAATTATTCAAATTTAAAATGTCGAAAGAAACTTTTGGTTAGTTGAGCAGTAATGTTACATTCAGTTGAGCAGTAATGTTACATTCAGTTGAGCAGTAATGTTACATTCAGTTGAGCAGTAATGTTACATTCAGTTGAGCAGTAATGTTACATTCAGTTGAGCAGTAATGTTACATTCAGTTGAGCAGTAATGTTACATTCAGTTGAGCAGTAATGTTACATTCAGTTGAGCAGTAATGTTACATTCAGTTGAGCAGTAATGTTACATTCAGTTGAGCAGTAATGTTACATTCCATCAAAAACTAAAATAACTTTCGTAACACTCGGATGTGTTCTTCCATGGTCTGGATAGACACCAAATGTCATCCATGAAGTTAGAGGTAGAACCCTTTCATGGGTTCAATGAGCAATCTCATCATCTTAGTGAAAACAGCTGGTGCTGTGAGAATGGCGAATGGCATTGTTCTCCACTTATAGTGGCCATCAGGGGTACTGAATGATAATTTCACCCTGTCTGCCTCCAGATTGGAATTTAGGAAAAACCTTTTGTCAAATCTAGTTTAGATAAATATTTTGCTCCACTCAGCCGAGCAAACAGGTGCCCCAGATCAGGCATCGGTTTAGCTGAAAAACAGTCTGGTTCAGACAGCATTTCAGTTGAAAAATCTATAATCTTGTTCAGCAGTCTGTAGTCCACACAGAATCGGTGTTTGTCATCCTTCTTATTAACTCGTACAGTTGGAGAACTAAACGTGACTCCATTTTTTCAATAGATAGACAGACAGACAGATATATAGATAGATATATAGATAGATATATAGAGAGATAAATAGATAGATAGATAGATAGATAGATAGATAGATAGATAGATAGATAGATAGATAGATAGATAGATAGATAGATAGATAGATAGATAGATAGATAGATAGATAGATAGATAGATAGATAGATAGATAGATAGATTGGTAGATAGATATAGTGGAAGAGAGAGAGAGCGTGGGTTTAACAGTCAAGTGAAGCATGTATGAAAGCATGAAGCTATTCAATCTTTCGGTCACTTCCGCAGATGACACTGTTTACGATGACTGTTGTGATACTTAAGGAATTGTGAAGCGTGGCTAAGAGCTAGAAACTTTTCAGTGATATTTGTATACCAGTAACATGTTTTAGACGGACAACAGTCACGTGTACTTCTTTTCAGATTAGTTAACTGTCGTCAGGTCCTCTACAACTTATGTTGTACGTTATAAAACACAATCATTTGTATTTGTATTAAACTGTGTTGACAGTATTAATGATACAATGTTGAAATTGTCCTTGTGTATGCTTGTAAATGTAATTATATTCATGAAAATATCATTATGTTCATGTAAATATCAAATATATTAATGTAAATATCAGTATATTAATGAAATAACATTATATTCATGTAGGAATACAAGCACATTTGGAAGTGTTAGGGCTTTGGCTTGAAGAGATTCCAATGAATGAAGCGCATGAGAAACATAGAAGTTTAAAAATTACTGAGATAATGACTCAGCGAAAGAGTACTTATTCTTGTGTGATTTTGCAGCGTCTATTCATTCATTATAAACATGTAAACAGATCAGTTATTAGGTCGGAGAATATGACAATAAAATTCAGCAAAGACACCACGATTCACGAGCGCTTCAGTACTCTACCTTCACACTGTCCTTGCCGAAGACGACCAAGAACCATAATCATGACCACACTCCAAACGAACACGTGACGATGGCAAAACATTTCTTCCACCACAACACAGCTTGCCAAGTCTATTGGAATACGTTTATTTCACTCGTTTGCAATACCTAACTTATATCTGTTGCCGGTAATCCCATGCAACACTCACACCCATTAAAACCCAATGCAATGAAGTTAGCAAGTGAATGACACACTTTCTCCGAGTGGCGTTTCGCCCATCAAACCCATCCCATTTAAGTATCAGGCCTTTTATTGAGGGTAGGACCACAATAGTCAGAAGATGTAGTTATAACTGCTCAATTCGGAGCATTTGATGTCTGTATAATGGTGGTAGAATTGAACGAGATCAGAATTCGAGTCAGGGCCAAGGCCATCTCGGATGTGCATCAGACCACTTTAATGGCACACATTCAATCATGAAGTCGCACAATTTATGTCTGTGTAAGGGCGACTACTCTCGACTTTTGTATTAGTAAAATACGTTTACTCGATACGATGAAATATGTATTTAATACAGATTTAACTCCGAAAATAGCAAATAAATATGGAAAGGTCGAGATATAGGAAGTTTGATATCTCACTCTCCTAAACACACACACAAGCAGACACGCCACACAAACACACACACATACACATACACAACCATATGTTTTAAAGTATTTCATTTAAGCTTGAAATAATCTGTAGTGCTATGATATTCCGACAAAATTTTGTCCAGAAGTGTAAGGAAGTAATAGATTATTAGGCTATACCTATCACTTTTGTGAACTCGTGTAACAATTTAATATATACATTTTTTTCTTCTTGTTTAAATATTAAATATTCAGAGTAAACACTGCGTTATTATTAATGTACTAAAAAAATAATGTCCCTGTAGTGTAGTGTAATTGTGTAACTTTAAATATAACTGTAACTTAATAGTCTATATACCTTTTATATGTCACAATTCTTACTCTGTGGGAACACAATGGGTCACACGATCACAGTAAATAGTGGACCATCAAAAAGGTAATAAGCCAGAGCCTTTTGCCTTCAGTACTTACAGTACGAGTACGTAAAGTGTAGTTGAGTACGTAAAGTGTTGTTGAGTACGTAAAGTGTAGTCGAATAGTACGTAAAGTGTAGTTGAGTACGTAAAGTGTTGTTGAGTACGTAAAGTGTAGTCGAGTAGTACGTCAAGTGTAGTTGAGTACGTAATGTGTAGCTGAGCTAATCACATAAATATGGATCGTCCCTGGTACCAGATGACACTCTTTTTAAAGACTTGCCCGTGTGAATTTCAACTAAGCAGAAAATCATTTGAAGAGCTTGAGATATAAGAATTTGATTTGACACGTCATATACCAAAACCAACGCCGAAATATAAAATAATAATATAAATGAAAATGTCACATAATTAAGATCAAAATAAATATAAACAACAGTGCATCGCGTCTCATCTGTACTAATGTAACATTTTTAATTTACACATTTCTATTAACCGAATACTCCAAGGGAAAGAATACAGTTCCTCATGCATAATTTGACAGTCGTGAATGGAACATGTTCTGATTGTTAGGTTTTATGTGAACGTACATCAGACTTGATTCCAGCACGACGCAAATGATATTATGCTATTAATGCAAATAGGAATGATTTCTACGAGACACATTGTATGATTGTTTGATTTGTTGTGTTTACAAGTTGTCTCTCTAGATGATGTCACGATGGTTGTTTCTGCTACGTTTGATGCTGTTCTTGTTGTCACCGTTGTTATTCCTTTATTATTGGTGTTGTTGTTATTTTGTTGTTTTTATTACTACTATTGATGTTGCTATTGTACTGCTAATTTTAATGCTTATGCTGTTGACGTGTCTTTCATTGTTGCATGCGATGACGTTGTTTGATATGTGTGATAATGACAGTAAATTAATTCTTAAATTGTAAACGCTGACCAACTTTAAAATAAGTAATATAAATTGAGTATCACCACCACCCGATTAAAGGACGGGGTTTTGAAAAAAAAAAGTGAACAGTGGGGAAAACGTTGTTGTAGGGTACCGCTATCGTCAACGTCACGTCTCAGCTGTCACAACTTTATTCAGCCCCTTGTGGCTTTTCAGTACTATGTAGGAACTGTTTGGTGTTCGTCACAGTGTCAGACACGCAAACACCATGGACGTTTGTCTGGCTCTTTTATTATACGTACAAGGGTGACGTATGCTGACGTGTGTGTATGCGAGATTGTATATGGAGTGGAGAATGTCAACAATACAGGACGATACAATTCAGACACCGCAGTCACCCTTTGAAAACAATAGTAGACAAGTTACTATATTTGATTACTATGATTAATTTATTGTTCTGTGCGTCCTCTAACATGCGGTGACTATAATCTCTTGTTTCTCAAACCATTCGGTCATAAAACAAGCTCGCTGTCGATAGGACTCATTTTTCAAAGTGATGGATGACGAAAATAATAAGAAAAAGAAACTAAGTACAACAAATGCAATAAATTAAGAGTATGCAAAAGTGTGGCAGTTTCCGCTATCAAAACAGCTACAGCGAAACACAAAATTGTGTCACAAACAAACGAGTGTCAGTTTCCGCTATCAAAAGAGCTACAGCGAAACACAAAATTGTGTCTCAAACAAACGAGCGTCCTGGGGATATTTAGCTCTTCCAAAATCCAGTAGCAAATAGATAAATGTTCAAATCCTAAATTCCTACTTAACCTACCTACTCGTAATTAATTTTATGTGCACAGAGGTTTGTAATAATTAATTGAATATTTGGTTACTTGCAGATAGACATTTTGGTACCGTTCAAAAATAAACACGCTGTTCCATTGGCTAAGGAAAAACGTGTAGCACTGACCACAAACCCTCTAATTAACTGTCCTGTTCTCAGCAGGTGAAATTAAACACTAAATGAATGCTAATACATGCCGGCACCTCAGTCTCTCTTCTTTCATACAATCATCATCGTATACAAACAGTCTCTTCCATTTCCTCAAAAAAGTACTGTATCATAAAATTAGAACAATAAATGTTCAGGCTTGCGGATCTTCAGTGATGACGTAAACACACAGCATGAATCTGATTGGACGTTCGCGAGGTGCAGAGGACCAGAGAGGATCTGTTTACTTTGCATTCTCATTACAACGACAGCACAATGGCAGCTGTGAAGACTGCAATACGAGGAATGAAGAGTGTGTTTGCTGAATAAAAAAAAAGAAAAAGAACAAAAGTAAAACATCGTTTTGAAGATCGATAACTTGGGACTGGTGCAAACTCCAATGAAATTCTTTTCAATGATTGACAGAACTTCTATTAACTAAATAACTTTTTATCTTCGCCTGAACAAGCATGAGTAAGATCCTTAAGTCATGACTGCCACCTACCCCAGATTTACCGTGCGTGGATTTTGTTTTAACTTGTAGATATATTTTTATTTCCCCCCTCAGAAAACACGTTTTCAAAGTATTTATCATTAACGCTAATCGAGTATACATAGTTCATTGCTTCCTGGATAAATATTAGAACTAATAAATATCAGGTCAGTACTAATAAATATCAGTCAGAACTAATAAATATCAGTCAGAACTGATAAATATCAGGTCAGTACTAATAAATATCAGTCAGAACTAAAACATATAAGTCAGAACTAATGAATATCAGTCAGAACTAAAAAATATAAGTCAGAACTAATAAGTGAAATGAGTTGTCAGTCTATCATGGAAGTACGATTCAACTCTCTGTGGGGATTGTAGCGTTGAAAGACGAAATAATTTCAAACACGTACAGTGTGCACTTCGCTACAAGCTACAAGTATTGTGTTACATCGCTACAAGCTACAAGTATTGTCCTACTTAACTAGTGTTCATCCCGAGTACATTTACTTTCAAGTTTGAAGTTTGATACGTGTAATTCGACATTCATTGTCTAAAGTAAGGGAAACACTAGCACCAAATCGCTATTATAAATCATATGATACAGTAATACAGCTATGGGCGGTCTTTGAAGAGAGTGATACAGTAATACAGCTATGGGTGGTCTTTGAAGAGAGTGATACAGTAATACAGCTTTGGGCAGTCATTGAATATACCAACATGATTAATGGCAAACGTCTATGGGACGTAAAGACTTTGGAGTGTCTGAAGTTAATTAGCAAAAATAGTTCTTTACTTGTGTAGTTAACCACGGGATTATAAATAAATATTCGTAATATTTTACGTGAGCTGCATTACAGCAGTTATAGTTAGACAAAACATTTGATTTTAGTTGTTTCAAATTTATTCACTTTTATAGCCATACTATTCCAATATTATATTTAATTATTGACGTAAAGAAAGATATCTGTTAGAACACAAGATATTAGTTAGAAAGGATAAGCGAGTTCTTAATGTAGAAATGTGATAATCTAGATTTAATAATGAGATACTCCGAGTTACCATTACTGGAACTACCACATGTATAGCAGCACTCCTCTGTATAGTTCCTGGGTGTGTAAGCGCAGTACTGCTTGATGCAGCCGAGGTTCCGATCACGATATTCACAATCTGGTTACAGAGAGAGAGATCAATGCTTCACACTGAATATGCATTCATCGATCATTATAGAAGATAAATAACATACATTATAGAAAGACGAGTACAAAATTGTTAATATAAAATAATGCATATGTAAATGATGTGTAATTCAATTACAAAGACACAAATAAGAATTGTGCGACTTGTGAAGTGAGTGTGTGATAACACTTATATTTGAGTACGGGTACGTGTACACGAACTTTGCACATCCTGATGGAACTTGGCACACGACTGGCAGCATAGGATCCTCGTCTGGCTCTCGTAGCAGTAGCCCGGGAACTCAGAGATCAAAGTATTGCAGTTTTTGTTGTCAAAATAAACCCCAGGACGATCTCCAAAAATGCATGTGTCTGCATCACAAATTCATTTTTCATGTGCTTAAGTTCTTGTACGTATAACACTCAGCCATACAAACACACACACACACACACACACACACACACACACACACACACACACACACATATGTGCATTAATCTGTTTTCGTACAGGATACACATTAAAAACATACGTAAATTCATTCTTGCATAAATTCTGGCGTGTAGACACAATTATTTATTTTCTTGTCCGTGATGTAAATGCCCATTTGTGCATACACCTACTCACGCTTATAATTATGTGTAGACATTGCGTGGGCACAGGCATATTACAACACTCATAATTTGGTGTAGACTTAGCGTGGGCACAGGCATATTACAACACTCATAATTTGGTGTAGACTTAGCGTGGGCACAGGCATATTACAACACTCATAATTAGGTGTAGACTTAGCGTGGGCACAGGCATATTACAACACCGGCACTTCTTCACAAGTGTGGGTAAGTTAGATTCTCACATAGTGTTGTACTTGTATGTATGGCAAATTTTCAAGTATTTGTATAATGTATTTGCTTATCAGTATGCATACATGCATTGTCAGGTTTGGCTATACACATCCAACGTACAAACAAACATTATACTCTGGTCAAAAGTATCAACTCACCATCTTTCGCCGGCGCCTTAACGTCATAGGTACACTGTCCATTCATGCACCACTGAGAGTATACAGAATACAAAATCGTGGTCAGTTAGCAAGACGCTCGTACACAACCATTTTTAGATATGAATACATACATATATACAAAGTTATACAATAACATACATGTAAGCAAAATTATATAGTAATATATTTGAATAAATATACACAAAATTATATATAAACATGCATGTATACCCACATGCACAATTATATAACATAACATGAATATCTATATACAAAACAATGGAGTAATGTGAGGGGCACGCCACTTTGTTAATGAAAACGATTATTATTAGTATTTAGTCTTTCATAACTAATTACAAGTGATGGGAATCTTAATTTATTTTATTAAGATCCTCCAACAGACATCACCCATTCCTGGCATGGTGGATATTTGGCGCTGTAAACGATTTCTCTATTCCACAACATCAAACAACATTTACAGTCACATAATGCTTCCGTGAGTGGAAAACTTCTTACTAAAGGAGAAGAAAAATCCGATATTTAATCTATATTATCTAGCCCCTATCCACCTACTTTCTTCACCATGTATACTTAGAAGTACAAGACTGTTTGCCATGTATACTTAGAAGTACAAGACTGTTTGCCATGTACACTTAGAAGTACGAGACTGTTTGCCATGTACACTTAGAAGTACGAGACTGTTTGCCATGTACACTTAGAAGTACAAGACTGTTTGCCATGTACACTTAGAAGTACAAGACTGTTTGCCATGTACACTTAGAAGTACGAGACTGTTTGCCATGTACACTTAGAAGTACGAGACTGTTTGCCATGTACACTTAGAAGTACGAGACTGTTTGCCATGTACACTTAGAAGTACAAGTCTGTTTGCCATGTATACTTAGAAGTACAAGACTGTTTGCCATGTACACTTAGAAGTACAAGACTGTTTGCCATGTACATCTGAAGGTAGCTTCCTATCGAAATGGCATTAAAAGTGTTACAATATAGTGTCATGTTATGTGTTACAATATAGTGTCATGTTATGTGTTACAGTATAGTGTCATGTTATGTGTTACAGTATAGTGTCATGTTATGTGTTACAATATAGTGTCATGTTATGTGTTACAATATAGTGTCATGTTATGTGTTACAATATATTGTCATGTTATGTGTTACAATATAGTGTCATGTTATGTGTTACAATATAGTGTCATATTATGTGTCACTATCCAACGTTCTATAATTCACTGTGAATGACAGTTTGTACATTGTTAAACAGAACTATTTTTTAATAAACTCATATTTCTATCTAATCAATTCAGCCTAAAAATCAGAGACATTGCTTAAAATTGAAATTTGCTTCTCTCATTAGTCTCTTCCAGACTAGTAATTAACTTACAAGTTCACAAAGAACTTAGTTTGACCATAGATCCGGGCTACAAAGTTCTGTGACATCTTTTCTAACAACCACCCATATACTTCAAAACAGCCTACAACTCAATTTTACAGACGATCTTCAGTGAGCGTTTCCTGCATAGTTCGCGGTGAAATGATCTTAAAATATGCAAGAATATACCACTAAACCTTGACATCGAAATTCACAATAGAATGTGCACAGTTTAAGAGATTAACGGTAATGATTTTTATATGAACAGTTTTTTCCTCCTTATAACATAGATCTCTAGAGTGCAACGGTCTTACCTATGCGAAATCGACACATCTTCAGTGCTAGCTTTCTCACCTGAGGTTGGTGGTGGGCTGATTCAAACCCTAGCCTTAGATCAAGGTATTTAAAGATTTGAACTTTGCTCCAGGACTATGACTTAGGCAGATCCAAAAGAACTTTTTTCTGGTGGCTAACAGTTTAAAAATTTATTATCATTGAATAGCACTTTTGTACGACATGTAACAGAAATTGGTTCTCAATGCTTTATATATATTAATCATTCACCATAAGTAAACATATGAATAAGCACAGATTATACTTTAAACACAACTATCATAGCAACAGAGATAGAAACTAGTTCACCTTTTTGTTTCCACAGGATGTGCCGGGCGCTGACCTGAGTAGGTCACAAAGTGTTGTTGTTGGATTGTAGCAATACAGATTGAGACACACGTCCATCACTTCACTATTTGCAAACAACTGCAAATCGCATCATGCAAGAGTAATCAACATTTGGTTATAATTCATTTCCTGTAACACTGTTTGTGATTTGCATTGAGTCCACAAAAAACATTCCAGTTAGAGGAAAATAGGAAAATCTCAAATTTAATGTTTCTTAAGATTGATATTTCATATTACAAGAATAAGACAGAGTTTATGAAACAGGACATAATGCACTATTTCAACAAATTCAGAATCCTTTCAGAACAGATTTCTCTTTATTTTCTGCCAACAATTTTTAGAATGGAGCACCTCAATAAATGGGACTTCATTTAATCCCAAAATATTTCAAAAATGATCCAATTCCGTCATCAATTTATTTCACCACACGATGTACATAGGAGCATCCATGAAATTCATTTTGAGACAAAACAGTGTATAGTGACATGACCTACGAAATGCTGTAAAGTGACGCTCTATGTTATAAGAATATCTAATATTGCATATTAAAAATACACTTACAATGGAACCCAGCAAGACGAGAAACACATTTCAAAAGTCCAAATTAAAAAATGAATAAAATTTATTTTAAAAAATACAAAATATAAAAATAAAATTTAACATGAGCTAAAATGAAATAATAGGAAAGAAGAATTTAGAAAGGATTAGGGAGCAAGAAAAATATAAAAATATATATTAAAAAATATAAAAGAAAAACATGAAAGAAACGCAATATTTTATAAAATTTGTAAATATCTTCTTTCAAAGTGGGTCATTAGAAGAAAGAAAGAAAGAAAGAATGAAAGAAAGAAAGAAAGAAAGAAAGAAAGAAAGAAAGAAAGAAAGAAAGAAAGAAAGAAAGAAAGAAAGAAAGAAAGAAAGAAAGAAAGACAGACAGACGGACAGACAGACAGACAGACAGACAGAAAGACAGAAAGAAAGAAAGAAAGAAAGAAAGAAAGAAAGAAAGAACATTAGAATAATGACAATATTGTAAACAAGAAGAAATGGAAATTAAGGAATTAATCTGGTAAAGGTAATATAAGTTTGTACCTGACAGAAATAGGACAATTGTCCGTACACTTGCTGGCACTGCTGATGGGCATCATAAACCTGTCCCAGCATTGAAGACGAAACATCCGGAATTGATGGAATTACGGTCAATGCTTCGGTCAAACACTGACGAGTGGTTCTGTTCATATAGTATCTTACTTAAAGACTTACTTTTAAAACATAGACAGACAAACAGCGTAATCATACGTATACATACTTAAACACCCTACTCTGACACACTCATACACATATTTCACATCTTTCCTTGCTCTGTCCTTTAATTCTTACAGAACTGAGTCATTGCACAATGAAAATGTCAGACTTAGAATAACAAACAATTTAACACATTTGTAACCATAATTATTTCCTTTTACAATCAGACGACTTGTGAAAGCGCCCCCCTCCTTAATCTGAATGGCTTTGTTTGAACTTAAAAAAAATAATGCAGTTTGATAAGAATACGCACGCGTTTGACATTTTGCTGGTGATGAAGTTGTTGAAGTAGTACACACTGCAGGATGAAAACAGCCAAGGATTGAATTTGTTGGAAACGGTCTCATTGTAAGTTGCAGGTGACATGATGTATCGATCTTCAGCTTTACAAGAATTATTTGTTCCATCGTGTTGCGCAGACAAGCTGTTCACACACACACACACACACACACACACACACACACACACACACACACACACACACACACACACACACACACACACACACACACACACACACACACAAGTGTAGAGAGTTTGTGTGTTGAATCTCGTACAATTCCATCATTCCTATAATTTCATTTATATTAGAACATTTAATAGGAACGAATATATGTAAACTACTGCACAAAACGTAGCAATGATGTGTGACTATAATATTTGTATTAGCAAGAAATCAATTCTTTTTGTTAACTGCGTTCTTAAGTTTTACATTTCTAACATTATTAAACACTTGTACAAAGAATGCTACCTGTGGCCAAGTTCGTGTGCTGCAGTCCCTATGCACTGGAAACCTCCACGATCCTCCACAATTGATGTTTGCTGACTTCCGGTACATAAAGTACCTACGTATGCCAACCCTGAAACGAAAAATGTTAAATTAGAGAAAAAAGCATTTGTTGTCTTCCGGTACATAAAGTACCTACGTATGCCAACCCTGAAAGGAAAAATGTTAAATTAGAGAAAAACTGCACAAGAAGATATGATAACATATTGAAAATGATGCATCAATTCTCAGTTTAAAAAATATTACAACTCTATTAGTTTAGTACTCATTCTTCATTTCTTGAATATATTTTTATGAGTACATACATAATCATTAAATTTAGAAAGCATCTCTTCTCAAGGCTGATTTTTGGAGTACAGATTGGGAACTTTTGTACGTTATGCTATTGAAGGAAATGTCTTTTAAAAGTAACTTATATTAAAATGCCCGTGATTACCGTTTAACGTTTACAGAATGTGCAAATTGCATGTCAATATTATTATGTATGGAATTGGCATGAACATTATTAGTGCATATTTCTTTGATTTGCACGCCTGGGCGTTAAACATACAATAAAATGCAGTGCACTTTTATTAATTTTATCATTATATGCTCTTTAAATATTGACGAAATCTAAGACGTTTACCACTTCAAGTTAATACCGATAATAGTTCAATTCAATACACATGTTCAAGCATAATTAGCCAAGTTGTGAATTTTCTGAAACTGTATAAAAGTTAACTTGTGGATTGTTTCGGTAGTTTCTTTCTTACAATTTCGTCACAATAGTCTTCATCAAAGTTTGTAATATTAAACTTATTTCAATGTGCGAAATCATTAATGTAATTGCAAACATTTTAAAAAGTTATATACGTCATAAAATAAACGAACTAAATTCTTAATTTTGAACATACCACACAAACAAAGCAGAAGATTATAATCACATAAGAATTCACTTTCACTTACTTTGATAATTTCCACGTGTAACATTTTTCGAATGGTTTCTGAAAAAATATTATGCGCACAAATACGTTTGCAAATGCATTAAATCTTTAATTTATACATGTATCACTACATTTATCACTATACATTTATTGCTACATTTATCATTATACATTTATCACTACATTTATCACTGTACATTTATCGCTACAGTTTCACTATACACGTATCTCTACATTTATCACTACATTTATAACTATCTGTATCACTGCATTGATCACTATACATTTATCACTACATTTATCACTATAATATATTTATCACTACAGTTATCACTATACACTTATCGCTACATTTATCAGTACATGTATCACTACATTTATTACTACATTTATTACTATATTTATAACTATATGTATCACTACATTTATCACTATACATTTATCACTATATTTATCACTATATTTACCGCTACATTTATCACTACATTTATCACTATACAGTTATCGCTACACGTTTTGAAACAAACGGACTGATTACATAATTGTCAACAGAAAGGAACACACATGCAAGTATTATAATCATTTAGAAGAATTCGACATTTACTTGTCAAGTAGATTATTTTCCTCTATGATAGAATTCGGAGAATATTGGAAATATAAATGAACATTATTTTACATGTGATGTTGTTCATTTGTGCACAAGCAAAATTCTAAACGTAACATTTTCACCAACAATCTTAATATTTAGGTCCTCATAACATAATGACCACGCGTGTTAAATTGTTTAGATTTCATGTATTTGCAATTAGATGATAAGTTAGAAATTTATTTTAATTTTAGTTTTTCTTGGACAGAATATTCCGCAAACGTAATTCACATTACCTGCAATTGAGATATCGACCCCTGAATTTCTGGACACTTCATACCTAGAACATAAACATGGCGATGTACACAACATTTGTATAACAATCTACAAACATGACATTTTAGACAAAATTTAATGTTTTATGTTAAATATACAGGCATTTTGCTTGGGATAAAGTGTTCAGTCATCTATCTCAGGAGATGTTTATTTAAAATACATTTTGTTAATTTATATTCTACAAATATTCTACAAATTATAACTGCCTACTCATAGTACGCATATCACGTGACGAATAGCACATCTACACATTGTTTCATACTCGATGTGAAATAGTAGTACTGTCAGATATTGGACATTTACACATTGTCTCATACTCGATGTGAAATAGTAGTACTGTCAGATATTGGACATTAACACATTGTCTCATACTCGATGTGAAATAGTAGTACTGTCAGATATTGGACATTAACACATTGTCTCATACTCGATGTGAAATAGTAGTACTGTCAGATATTGGACATTTACACATTGTCTCATACTCGATGTGAAATAGTAGTACTGTCAGATACTGGACATTTACACATTGTCTCATACTCGATGTGAAATAGTAGTACTGTCAGATATTGCAGAGAAAAGCTACTAACCCCGTAAACAGCATCAAATGGTCATTTGTGGGCACTTTATTTAGGGATGCCCAGTTGGTAAAATTTTCCAGAATTGTACTCGCATCTACGTGAAAATTAAAATTGAATGGTCCAGTCTTTTTGTTCAATTCCGTCCAGCTCGAGCTGCTGGTGTTCTTCAACAAACAAAACAAACACAAAACCACATTAACCTAATGTTGTGGTTCTTCAAAGCAAACGAAAATATGTTTTAGCGTAATAAGTACTACTAGTACAATGTTTATTAGTGTTGTCCTAAGGTATCTAAGCACTTTATAATTCAGTTGCAAACTTCAGGAATACATAGCTCAAGAGAGGTTTCCAATCTAACTAAAGTACATCGACCTTACTGGATCTCGGAATCTGTAACTGGGGCTCCAATATAATCTAAGTACATCTACCACACTGGATCTCGGATGCACTGTGTACGAGCCCATGATCTAGATCTTGTCTTTGGCACACCAACTCACAAAAAGAGCAAAAGAAAAAATATTATTAATTTTGCAAAAATATGTAAAATTTTCGACCAACGTTGTTTTTCGATAAAGAGAGGGAAAACATTGGACCTGGTGTGTGTTTATTAAACAAGGAAAACGTTGGACTTTGGTGTGGGTTTATTAAACAAGGACAACGTTGGACTTGGTGTGGGTTTATTAAACAAGTCAAGATTAGCATTAGATAATCCCATTTATTGTCAACAGTTGAAAACTTGTAACCTAAGTAATAGGTTTGTGAAACAACTGAAAAACGTAAAACCTCATGGCGAAATTCATCACTGTTTGATATGCTTGGCCAAACAAAAGCAAACAATTTTAGTTCTGTACTTTGTGAAGATAAAGTGAAAGTGTCATATTTTACAATTGAATCTCACTCTCTACTAATAGATCTTAAACAGTTCTAATAGAATACAATAATTAACAATATCATCAGTTCTTGCGGAATGGTAAGAGCATTACAAGAACTAGTTTTCTGTGAGTTCACCAGAGAATGACCAGTGTCCTGGGGTTTCAGTTATAAGGTGCAATCTAAATTATAAGTTACACTCTCAGTTATAAGTTGCGCTCTCAGTTATAAGTTGCAGTCAGTAATAAGTTGCAATTTTAGTTATAAGTTGCAATTTTAGTTATAAGATGCAATTTTAGTTATAAGTTGCAATTTTAGTTATAAGTTGCAATTTTAGTTATAAGTTGCAATTTTAGTTATAAGTTGCACTCACATTACAATTAGCTTAGAAGATCATTTGCTTTAACGAAATTTCTATTAAGAATAGAATAAGAAAGCTATTTTTATAATACTAAAAGAATGAATGAAGTTTGATTCACAGACCTCAATTCTAATACGCGGAAATGGTAAATCAAGCTGACAAAGTTTAACTGTCAGTTCATTGTAGCGGACATACCAGTATTTATATACTAATAGATCAGGTCCGACACAGATACCATATTTAAGAATGTGTAGTCACAAAACACAATTTAAAATACATGTAAATTAATAAATACACATAAGCCAGATTAGCATCCATAATACGCAATAGAGTGATAATACACAATAGAGTGATAATATGCAAAAGAGTGATAATACACAATAGAGTGATAATAAACAAAAGTGTGCACACATACCGATGATACAACCATGTTTACAAGGCGCACGTTAATTTTTAGTGAAGTAATCGTCTTGTACAGCATATTCATCTGCAATATCGAGAAAATTATCACATAATGATTTGACAGTGTAATGATTATGAAATTAACAATCAGTAAATGACATTTACACAGAACGTTCTTAGTAAAAATATCTTTTTAAACAGCAAGCAGATTAAATGTGATTAGTTTATTTCCAGTACAATATTTTTTTTAACTCTAGCTACGTTTTTAATTACACCATAACAACAGAAGTAGCAGCAACGATGGTTTTAGTGATTCTTCTACTAAAGTTACTAGTGTTACTACTGATTATAATTATGTTACTCATTCTATTAATGTCATTATGTAATGTATTCTAGAGAGCACATACACATTCAATTTATAACCAAGTATATAAATGTAAGTTTGTTAGTCAGAAAACTTGCATAATTGCAAAATTGACACTTCCAAATTGCTAAGCAGAACCTCTGACTTGTCAATCAGTAATAAAGAACGGTACGGTTTACATCGCATTGCTTGGTGACGTGTGCACCAGACCGTACGATGAGAACAAAAGGCTGGACAGAGAAGCGTCGTTCACTTGTGTGAGTGGACAGAAAGGAAAGCGCCTTAACAGCTCTACAACTGCCAGTATAGTGTAGAATCCGGTAGATTAACTCATGTCACGTGATAGAAGGTGTAATGCAAATCGAATGAAAAATTGTAATTACTATTCTGCCGACTTTGGTCGGGAGCGTCGTCTATAGAACAGAAAGTCTGTCAAAACTACAAATCATTGATTTATTTTAACACGAACCCCACTGAATACAAAGGTGTAATATGAGTATATTTTGTCCAGGGTATCTTGATGTCGTGCCGCTGGTGACGTTGCCACACTGCTTGAGTACCACCTTGGAGGAAGAAAAAAACCAGATACGTTGAATCAATAAACGTACATTACTACAATTTGCAGTTTTTGGTAACGGTAAATTACCACATATTGTGGGCCTGCTATCGCCTGGATAACTCGAAATTAATATACAATAACGCATTCTTATTACTTTCATTACATTAATTTTCCTTTACTTTAGTGTTCAGAAGAGATGAACAAAGTTGCGCATAGGTGCAGAGGAATCTAGGTCAACCACGCAAATAGGTAATCTAAAACTCTTATTCACAATTAAAATAGAAATATAAGTTATTTAAATTAACGTGTTTGTGCCAGATTTTCAATGATATCAATGTTCATTAAGGAAGTTGACAACAATACACAAGGAACATACAGATGCGCTCTTTACAATGAAGTTATGAAAAGTTGACAACAATACACAAAGAACATACAGATGCGCTCTTTACAATGAAGTTATGAAAAGTTGACAACAATACACAAGGAACATACAGATGCGCTCTTTACAATGAAGTTATGAAAAGTTGACAACAATACACAAGGAACATACAGATGCGCTCTTTACAATGAAGTTATGAAAAGTTGGCAACAATACACAAGGAACATACAGATGCGCTCTTTACAATGAAGTTATGAAAAGTTGGCAACAATACACAAGGAACATACAGATGCGCTCTTTACAATGAAGTTATGAAAAGTTGGCAACAATACACAAGGAACATACAGATGCGCTATTTACAATGAAGTTATGAAAAGTTGACAACAATACACAAGGAACATACAGATGCGCTCTTTACAATGAAGTTATGAAAAGTTGACAACAATACACAAGGAACATACAGATGCGCTCTTTACAATGAAGTTATGAAAAGTTGGCAACAATACACAAGGAACATACAGATGCGCTCTTTACAATGAAGTTATGAAAAGTTGGCAACAATACACAAGGAACATACAGATGCGCTCTTTACAATGAAGTTATGAAAAGTTGGCAACAATACACAAGGAACATACAGATGCGCTCTTTACAATGAAGTTATGAAAAGTTAGCAACAGCAATACCGTCCTTGCTCTCCTGCACTTTCACACATTCCTTACACGCAAAGAAACAACCTTGGACACGCTTCAGATAAGACCATTTTAGTCAATTTGTCCACTGACCTGTATCAGCATTGCACACAAATGATAGCATATGTTTCATAATTAATATTAGCGCTAACATGAAATTTATAGAAATTTCTACTACTGAAGCTTTGATAAGACGTATGAAAAAGTGTATGTCACTGAAATTATGTTACCTTTCATATTCATTTACGTGTATATGGATATGTATATAAGTGTGACACCTCTGGGCACGCTTCCCTCATTATATGTATTACTTATTAATTAATAACCTACAGCTGATTACAATTGATCGGGAATTTCAATATATAGGTATTAATAATTATCGCACAAAAACAGCATTTCTCTCACTTCATGGATTGTAAGCGTGTTGTAAAACTCTACTCTGTGCACAATAAAAAGGAACCTTTCTCTGTCGAATAATATTTCTGCAGGTGGAAAATTCTTACTAAATGATTAATAAAACCCCAACTTTTATTTAAATTTAAAGAGCCCCATCCATCTACTATTACTCCAACATACGATTTTTAATATATGTGCAAGACGGGTAATAAATGTATCAAGAAAATTATTAAGTCAACAATCAAATATACAACATAAAAATAATATCAAAGGAGTGTTGACATTTACACTTTCCAATAATGTTTGATTATACTTATTCATTTTATCGTAGCGTAGACAGAGAATTCAAATTATACGTATACACACATTTCTCTCTCTCTCTCTCTCTCTCTCTCTCTCTCTCTCTCTCTCTCTCTCTCTCTCTCTATCTATCTATCTATCTATCTATCTATCTATCTGTCTGTCTATCTATCTATCTATCTATCTATCTAAATTCATAGACAGCATATGGTTTGCACAAGTCACTTTCTTTCCTATTTGACGATGGCCCTTTAGGAATACAACTGTTCTAGAATCTTCAATGCGCTCTCAATGCACATCATTGAAAATCGTCCAGACCTTCACATGCACTATTAAAATCACATCACGATGACTGTTACAGAACTTTTGAGTGCCCTATATGTGCACACCGTGAGGAATGTTCAAAATGATCTTGTGAATTCTCGAGACCAAACTCAAGCCTCAATTTACGCCATATTGACTCTCAAACGGAATTCACAGGAATCAACTTACAGTAACACCTTTACTGATAAGTTCGATGACAACACTGGATACACACACCACCAATGTGGTCCAGTAGATTAGTGTAGTTACAGCAGTCTGAAGCGGATACAAGGTTACAAAATGAAGAAAAATTGAGCTCATTTCCGCTAAAGTCAAATTAAGGCAGTACATAATTTTAGGTATATTTCAGATATAAACTCTTTTCTCTCTTACACACATTCTCAACTTACAAATCCTACAACAGTATTAATTAGCCTGATAGAAACCCAGCATAAGAAATATAGCATCGTCTAAATTTCACAAGTATAATGTACTACGTAGTTAAATTAGTGAACATAGAAATAATGATTCAATTAAATAAGCTTTCTCCAATTTAAATCATAGATCAAACTTGTACGAAGTCCATTCCATTTTATCAGTCAGTTAACGTACCATAAGCAAATGATTGCCCTTGTGACCGGACTTGATTGACATCAAAATCAAAGTGTTTAGAATATAAAACTTTCATCGACAAAATAACATTTGGTCCATCCCCTGTTGGATGAAATTGTTTGATCAGGAGTAAGACTATTAGTCAGAAAAAACAACTCATGCATTAGGAGATGGTTTGGATTGCATCAGCAAATTCTAGCATATTTTCCACCTATGTTGTTTACTCCAGCTCTGGCACCTACACAAACATCATCATAGATAGTGCTCAATGTCAGGTCACGTTCACTTTTGCAAAATATATATAATTACTAAGTTCGGAAATAGGGACAGACATTTTTACTCTGCCACAATATGTATACATGTATATTCATATTGGCAGATGCCTTAGAAGAGAACCACTTCGGCTGCTACAAATCGTCCTCCAACAACTACTAATGTCGATGATGATGCTCGCAGTGAGATAATAATGCTGATCGTGATGATATAATAATGCTGATCGTGTTGAGATAATAGTGCTGATCGTGATGATATAATAATGCTGATCGTGATGAGATAATAGTGCTGATCGTGATGATATTCACAGTGGTTACAATGAAGACTCCAGCAACGATAAGGAGGGGCATTAATGATTTTAATGAAGATTTTTTTAAAATTAGGATAAAGATTGAATCTCTTAAATTTTAAGTGAAATAATAACGCAATCATTTTATTTTTCTTTCTTTGAACAAATAAAATTTAGTTACTGCAACATCTACACTTAATAATGTTAATCACTGGGGTTTACTTTCAGTTTCTAACGAGAAAAGGATACCAGCAACGTAAAAATTGATAGAATTGTATATATTACAAGTGGTATAAAAATATAATGTGCAGATCTGTATTATTAAAGAAATATGCCAACATATTGCTCGATATAATAATAAACTCAACAAACTAATGTGCTTAGAGAAAGGTTTCATATTACAAAACGACGTTTACAAAAAACGATATATAGAAAATTGCCTACCTCCTGTAGATTTCATAATCGATAAATGCGACAACATCCACATTAATGTCCTGAGTTACCTCCTGCCGCTTTTGACGTAAGTGAAGTAAAGGATATTCTGCACAAGAATCCATGTATATATTTTAAATGAACAAAATACATTTATTAAAAAAAGCTTTCACATCATACAAAAAGTACTTATGATTTATAATTCTAAAAGGTAAAATAAAACATCTACACATTTGTCATGAAGCATAGAGTTCATTGTGGTTGCAATTCTAAATTTGAAGTTAATGATTGAATGTGCAGGAGATATAAAGTCTGTGTGAACGTGTCTTTAGACTTCCAGAGAAGAGAGAAAAGTTGAGAGGGGTGGAGGTTGTGTCTTTTTGCATAGACGTATAGACAAATAAAAGGTAAAATATGAGTATAGTGGGGCGAGTCGTCATGACACACATAGTGCTCCTCCATCCCAAGTTGTCACGCCCTGAGGCCGCATGGTCACGGAATTACTAAGTTTCTTTGTGGGGGGGGGGAGGGGGGATCGAATACATGTAAACTCCTGACAACTTCTGAAGAAAAGTCTTTAAAGATGTCCCTGAATGGCCAGGTGAGAGTCATAATTTAGGAATGCTTTTGGAATTTTCAATGAGTTACTTAAGTGAATGAAAATTGGATTTAAATTGTATATTTCAGATGGAATTGTGTTGTATTTATAATGACAAATTTTATTCAGAGATCCTTAAACGTAATTGAGACAAACAAAAGCATTTTTGAGAGAAACGTTAGGGTCAGTTATAATTATATATTCATGGTCCAAGAGTACAAAGTACACAGTAATGAAGTGTATGCCCTGTCTGTTATGTCCAGTATATATAATTTTACTACAGTAATGGGGTGTATGCCTTCTGTTGTGTCCAGTATATATAATTTTACTACAGTAATGGGGTGTATGCCCTGTCTGTTGCGTCCAGTATATATAATTTTACTACTGTAATGGGGTGTATGCCCTGTCTGTTGTGTCCAGTATATATAATTTTACTACTGTAATACAAGGTGATGTTTTGATATGCACTGCATTTCGCATGATGCAGCGAACACAACGATAAGTTATTTACATGAGGAAGGTGTGGTCTGTCTTTATTATGAGATGTACATTGTGAGAGGTGATAAGGTAGAAGACTTCCCATAGTGTGTGTACGTACATTTATTAACATTTACTTTTTTAAAATATATAATAAAATATAAACTATATTGTACAATGTGTTGTATGCATTGAATAGGTTTATTTGCAGGTCTGTTTTTATCCGAAAGTAGCAAAACGGAAATCTGCTTTATTATCTTCATACTCACGATTTGGAATGGCGCCATAAGAGTCATGTGTAGTGCTGTTCAATACATTAACTTCAAACAGAACTTTGTGGGAAAATAACGATTCCTTTTGTGTGTCAACACCACCTCGACGCGTTCGCTTTGAGGTCACGAACTGAAGGGTTGTACTTCTAATGTCATACAGCTTTGCTCTGGAGTGTATTATTCCAATCTTAAGGTAAAATATCGTAAATGTGTATTTAAATGAGAGATAAGCCTGCACAGAAAATGTGTGTATTATTCCAACCTTAAGGTAAAATATCGTAAATGTGTATTTAAATGAGAGATAAGCCTGCACAGAAAATGTGTGTATTATTCCAACCTTAAGGTAAAATATCGTAAATGTGTATTTAAATGAGAGATAAGCCTGCACAGAAAATGTGTGTATTATTCCAACCTTAAGGTAAAATATCGTAAATGTGTATTTAAATGAGAGATAAGCCTGCACAGAAAATGTGTGTATTATTCCAACCTTAAGGTAAAATATCGTAAATGTGTATTTAAATGAGAGATAAGCCGGCACAGAAAATATGTGTAGAGTGTATGAGAGAGTAAGAGAGAAAAAAAATGAAAAGAAAGAAAGAAAAGAGGGAAGTAAGTAAGAAAAAAATGGATGATTATAGTGACTAATCAGGAAAGAGCAGAGATGGTAAGATAAGAAAGAAAGAAAGGTTGAAAGAATGGTTGAAAAAAGGTAGAAAGAATGAAAGAAAGAAAACTAAATAATGGACTGTAAAATAAAAGAGAGTAAATTGTTTTAGAACGAAATTTTAATAGTGATAAAATATAGAGAGAGGGATGGAGAGTAATGAGAGAGAGAGAGGGCTCACAAGTAAAGACGAGTGCATGGGATATGTATTTATAATAGTTTTTGAAGGTAGGCTAGCTTAAAATGTAGTATCATTTCCGAGTGACAAATATAATTTATTTATTTAATTATTTTATATTTTGCATATTTGTTTGTTTAATTTTAAATATTTTTCTTTCCAATGATATTACGTAAGAGCAATAAATCAACAACTTGCAGCATGTAAGACGAGCATTACATATGAACATTGAATTATAATTTTATCAGAGATCTTGCTTGCAAACATATAATAGTTAATACCTACTATGCTCAAAGGCGGTCTTTCCTTGTTGTTTGCATGAATGGATACCTTGAATGCCGCAGTGTGTTGTACATCGTGATAAAGAGCGAATGCCTGTAACATAAAATCATTTACATTAGCATTCTTCATGTCATCGAGTGCATTTATGCAATAAGAACATTACAGATATGACGTAGTACAGACTCTCCGAGTTAATAAATTTAAACATATTAAGTTCAGTGCGCTGCCTCAGCACATTACATCAAGGAGTGATTTCTAAATTTATTGACTAATAATAACGACGATGATATTGTGTGGATGAGAACACCGATGATGATAAAGACGTTGATGATACTACTGTACGAAATAGTCATTCAACCTCGAGAAAGAGAGACAATTATATTTATTCAGCTGATAATGATTACTATGATAGTCCAAACAAATTATATTTAGATAGATATGAAGGTTTGTGATAACATTTAAATCTGGTTACACAATTGTGGGCAACATTTTACAAGCCGTTATATTAATTCGATTCGTAATGACGTTTATATGAAGTAACACAGAAATCCAGATTTATTAGCACACTACAAGAATTCAACTATTAACCTTTTCATTAAAGTAATAATATGTGTTTGTTTTTTTCTAATTTTGTATGTATCTGATTTTATGCTGGCCACACTCCAAATATTGTATTTCCAATAAATGTAATGATTTGTTTGAAATGAATGAAAAATGTATTGAAACAATCGGCTACCTTTCACTGATCTCATCATCTCAGAGTTAAAGTAGTGTAGATTCATCACAAGACAAAATTAGAAAATGTCAAATGTCTGAGGTGAGAAACATTAATAACATAAGATGTCAATATGCAGAAGTATTCCTTTAATATATTTCCTAATTATCTTTTGATGCCAAATTTTCTTTGGGGATTTAGCATCTACTTTCTGCACCGTATTTGCGACATATCACATTAGCGATTTGACATTTTCAATTTAAACACAAAGTGATCTACTAAGAAATATTTTGGCTAAATGCCAATGTCCATAGATGATGGATTTTATATGTTGCTGACATCAGAATATTGATTGTCGGGGTAGAGTTACTCATGAGCATATGAACATGTATGTTTCAGCCAGAGACATGCTTTTTTACTATACCTTCTCACGTGCTATCGGTACTCTCTGTGACGTCATGTATATCTTACCTTCTCATGTATCATTGGTATTATCTGACGTCACGTTTTCTTACCTTCTCATGTACGATTGGTACTCTATGTGACGTCATGCTTATCTTACCTTCTCACGTGCCATTGGTACTCTCTGTAACCGCTGCACGCCATCAACACCTGGTACCATCTCAAACATCGGAATGTCAGGATGGGCATCTTCATCTTGTTGCAATGACAACTGAAGGTCATTGTCGTCCAGTGAGATGTTTAAGTACATGGAGGGTGGCATGGATTGGTGCCAAGTCGACATCTCAGAATCAGAAGTGAGTGACGCGTAGGTAGGACCTACAACAAATGACGTAAAATCAGCACCATAGTTTAACCGACCGCCACCATTCAATTTGCGGACGGTATACACCCACATGCTATAACAGATGAGCATGTGCAGAAGGCATCGCAACACGAGAACTAGTACGTGCCATCGAACCATTAAAGGACGACCACGAGGAAAGATGATTATGTGTGAGAAAGATTTATTTTTTAATTGGTGTTGATTGTTCAATCTGAACATGATCAAGAACGTGCACATTTAAACAAATGACATTCCGTTTGACATTTACACGCAAGCAAAATAATGTTCAGATAGATATTTAACATTTTAAACAATAATTTACATAATCATTCTAGTTAATCTTGCTACTAAGTCTTGTTAGTTAATCTTAGTACTTAGTCATATAGCTACCTCCTGTTACATAGTCATTCTAGATGGTCATTCTACTTTGCATGCTGCAAATATATTTAATTTAAACATGATTTTTAGCCATATTAGTTAGCCGAGCTTCTAAAGTCATTCTAGTTAGTCATGCTCTTTAGTCATTTTAGTTATGCTAGTTAATCGTGCTAGTAAGTCATTTCAGTTAGTTACGCTAGTTAGTCATGCTACTAAGACTACTGAGGCATGATGCCAGAGAAAGACATGTCCCATAATATGAAGGAATCGTCAATGCATAGCTCACGGTAAAGTCACGTGGTGAGAAACATCCTCACCATTCGCATTAGTGGGTATCCTCACTTGAATGTCCTGTCTGGTAATGTTGTCGTGCTGCAGAACAGTTTCGTTTCATGTATTAAATTTGTTTCTTTCAAACTTTATTAAAATACTTGTGTCATCATTCTAATCGATAACCTACAATGGTATAATGTGTGGTAATGATTTTGTCACGTATCATTTTTGTCACGTTTTATTATATGAACAGTTTATATACATACACTATAGTGTTTCCTCTTGCTATTAGCTCTTAAATTTAGCTATGTTTAAAGTAAGTGTCTCCCCCCCCCCCCCCACGTGGAGTGCAAAATTAAAAATAGCTGTTATAGATTGCCTTCCCTAAATTTTGATTGTAGATTGTTTTCCCTAAATTTTCATTGTAGATTGTTTCTCGAAATTTTGTTTGTAGAGAATTAACTTGTTGAAGTTTTGTCCGTACTAGAAAGATTAGAATATGCCACTTTAAATTTCGAGGGCCAAATGCTTCTAAAACTAGATATACCTTCTCCATCCAAGATTACTGACCAAGAATAACCGAGACTGTTATCGGCAATTAATAACTGACAAATGGGAACGCCACTAAAGTGTATTTCATGACAGACCGATGGCCAAGTACTGGCAAACCAAGATTAACCAATGGAAATTGTTAAAGTATAGTGCATAAATTCAAAACCACGATCTATTGCAGTTTACAAAATATCTCTACTCTTCGAATGTCTATCGTCATGAATAGACGTGTTTTCAAGGCGCATGGGAGATAAGTTTGTATTTGTTAGTGAAAATTCAGTGTTACAAATATGTAAATGTCCATGATTTCCTTCCAGCATTAGGTAGACAATGCTTTAAAAACCAGCATTGGTTGGACCTCAGTGTCTATAAATAACCTTCAAAACCACACTTGAATTCACAGGACAAAAATATTGAATTATGAAATATGTCAAAGAGAAAAATGGCAATATGAAGTTTTATGTATACAAATAAATAGTGCAAGACCACGTACATGTCTGCCTAATGTTGCGGGTCGACATAAGCTGGTTTTATGCATATTTGTTCTTTTTAGGTCTGCGGATAGATGTGTGTGTGTGTGTGTGTGAGAGAGAGAGAGAGAGAGAGAGAGAGAGAGAGAGAGAGAGTAACAGAAAGAGAGAAAAGAGAGAGAAACAGAAAGAGAGAAAGAGAGGATAAAGAAAAGGGTGGGGCTTTGAAAGAGTAAAGAACGCGAGTCAATAAGAATGACATACGATCTAATCTAACCAGGGAGTAGGAATATAACGAGGGACGAGAGAAATAAAGAGATAACAGATAACATTTAACAACGTAAATCTATCGTAGATGACAATAACTGCATAACTTATTTTGCCATTATGTCCCCTTAGCTTGAAGTAAAGTATGCATGAAAGCACGGTGCTCCTCCAACTTTAGTTCACTTCAGTAGTTTATTTAAGAAGGTAGTGACACAATATACAAATTACTTTGTGACACGTACGTATTGTGAAGCGTGACACATGACCATGTACTAGAAACAATTAAGTGTCAAAGTCTTCTTTATATCCGTACGTTTTGTAAGGACATCTGTCATTTGTGTTTCTTTTTAAATTAGTTAATGTTCTTCAGTGCCATAATAAATTATTTTAGACTTAATAAACTACATAAATTGTTTCTTTTCATATTGCGTAATAGTCTTCATGTTCTCTATTAAAAATACTTCATACTTAATATAATACAATTGTCTCTATTCGTAGTTGTTCATGGTCTTCAGGTCCCTTATAAATTATTTTCTCTTAATAAAATACGTCATTGGCTTTATTTTTTAAATATTTCTTTTCTTCCTTTTCATTAATCTGTGTTGACAGTGTTAATAACACAACGTTATACTTGTCTTTGTGAATGCATGTAAACTGCATGTCAGTAAGAGTAATTATGCACAAATTGAAGTATATTTGGAAGAATTAGGGCTTTGGATTGCTAGGGATTGAAGAGACCTTGACGAAGAAATGCAAGGATACATATACGTTCGAGAGAATCATGGCTTTGGATTGAAAAGACTCTGCTGAAGGATGCGCAAAATAAAGTAAGTTAAAATATGAATATTTGAAATGGCAAGAGGGCATATATATATATATATATATGTGTGTGTGTGTGTGTGTGTGTGTGTGTGTGTGTGTGTGTGTGTGTGTGTGTGTGAGTGTGTGTGTGTGTGTGAGTGTGTGTGAGTGTGTGTGTGTGTGTGTGTGTGTGTGTGTGTGTGTGTGTGATTTGCGGCGAGCGTTCATTCCCTATAAACATGTATACAGATCAGTTATTAGTCGCTGTGATAATATAGCAAAGACAGTACTCTACCTTCACACTGTCCTTGCCGAAGACGACCAAGGGCCATAATTATGACCACACTCCAAACGAACACGTGACAGTGGTAAAACATTTCTTCTTGCACAACACTGCTTGCCACGTCTGTTGGAATACGTTACCCGATAATAAGGGTTTATTTGATTCCTTTGCAATACGTAACTTACATCCACTAACAGTAACCCCATGCGACGTTCATTCCCATTACAACCTAATGACGTGAAGGTTACAGATAGCACCCTTTCTCCAAGTGGCGTTTCGCCCGCCAAGCCCATTCCATAATCAGGCCGTGTATTAAGGGTAGGCCCAAAGCAGTGGGAATATGCAACTACGGATAAAGTACTGTATAATAGTGACACAATTGAACGAGGTCTGATTTTGAGACCGGATCACTGCCAACCCGGATGTACATTAGACCACTATAATGGCATCTATTGAAGCGTCACAGGGCTTTATGAGTGTGAAATGGATTGTGACTACTCTCGAATATTTTAATAGTAACGTACTTTTACTAGATACGACGACAGAATTCTTTCATCCACATTTTAAACTAAAAATAAAGTAAACGGGAAAGGTCGAGATAACCACCCACGACAACTTTTTGAAAAGACGAGAAAAAAAGAAAAAAAAAGACCTAAAGTGCACTAATGCAGGTAGACGAGAACCAAGCGCACAAGCAAGTGAATGTGAAGTATTTTTCTTGTACAAATATTTGTTCTTCAATACGTGTCACAATGTGCGCACGAAGCTACTGTTATTGTTGATAAAGAAGATAAACTTCTGCTCTTTACGTTTACATATTCTTGTCGTCTTGCCTGACAGAGGTAACATAGATGTATACATTAACTGCAGTGTAACGATAAATATGGAAGTATATGCACGTTCGCATTAAGATGGAAATGAAAGTTCTCACGAATGCGAGATATAAATGTTTATAATTAATTATAGGAAACGAGTAAAGATGCTGCAATGGTTTTGGTAAGCACATACAAACAGAAAGATTAAAGATATTTCAAGCAATCATTTCTATGCTTTCGCAAAACAAATATTTATGAATGGAGTTAATTGTTCTATGAAATACATGCAATCCATACATGTCCTGGAAAAAGGGGGATAATCATATGGAATTCTTTTCGTAGATATTATTAACTCTTATTGTTGGTCACAAATTGCGTGATGTGTGGAATGAAAGCTTGTCTTATATGCATTACCAGTATGTTAGAGAGTGAGGATCATTGTATGTTTGAATTACTATGAATATGTGATGTAGTATTATTTTGCTTTGTAAAGATCAATTTAGTTAATAATTACAAGTAGTATTTATTTTGATTAGTGACGTAATTTTGACGTCATTTTCTCTTATATTTTACGTCATATTGGAATTTAAAAAATTAGACAATTAGAGAAAGACCTTTTTCTCTTCCATGACTGAGAACGAATTACTGACGTTGATAATAATACTACAAGTACTAGAATCACAGTAGAATAAAAGTAAGCAATTTATAAGATTTTAGGGTGATATTTTTGTTCCACATTTTAACTCTTCAACTATCTCTCTGTCTCTCTGTCTGTCTGTCTCTCTCTATCTCTCTCTCTCTCTCTCTCTCTCTCTCTCACTCACACACACACACACACACACACACACACGCATATATGCACGAAAACATATATCTGACTCTCCCTCTTTCCTGTCATACATACACTGTCTCACTGTCTCATACACATATATACATACACATGCGCACATTAAACTGTTTTCAGTTGTGACAGATTTATTTTTTTAAATATATGGTAAACACATTTGTCATTGCTTGCAAAATGATTTGTAATAAAGCACATATAGAATATATTTTTAGATATAAAAATAAAATAATTAAATATTCATATGGTGCAAATAATAATCTTGGCATATAATTCATTTCAAAAAGACAAAACTACGATAATTATTATAAATATAACCACTAATTCTGCTTAAGATGTTATTTGAAAGTGTCGTAAGTAAAACAACAAACTACACTTATAATATAGCTGAAAACACAAAGAATTGGCTTCTAACTTCTGGTGGTTTGCATTACTGTCCACAGGTAAAGAATACAACAGTAATTGTAAGTATAATCCAAGATATAATTCCCTCTCTGACACCTGGAAAAAGAAAAGAGGCAGAAATTAAAAACAAAAGGGCAATCTTGAAAAATGAAAGTGGATATGATTTCTATTTACAATGGGCTATGAATATATGAATGTGCGAATGTATATAGGTAAGTATGCATGTAAGTATGTAAATGTAGAAAACAGATAAATAAATAGAACAATAATTTATAGATAAACAGACATACAGACAGATAGATAGATAGATAGATAGACAGACAGACAGACAGACAGGTAGATAGATAGATAAACAAACAGACATACAGACAGACTTATAGACAGATATATAAATATATATATATATATATATATATATATAGAGAGAGAGAGAGAGAGAGAGAGAGAGAGAGAGATGTTTATGTATGATTTATTATATATATATATGTGTGTGTGTATGAGTACATGTGTATGAGTACATGTATATAAGTGTGCAGTGAGTGTGTAGTGATAAATTCTAACTATCGAATCCATTAGTTACCTATCCATCTTGTAGTAAATGAGTAAGCGTTAGTAAGAGTTACTCCTCCATTGTTACACCCCACTATTATGGTAGTAACTGCTGGGGTATTAGATGTAAGAGGTGAGCTGCTTTGTTCCTTGACCTGAGCACACGTTTGACAGCATCGGCTGAGAAGATTTGGATCAGAGCAGTAACTGGAATTGCTGGAGATGACTGTGGCGCAGTCCTGTCCCTGATACACCACTCCGAGTTGATCGCCAAAAACGCAGTTATCTGATCGAGAGGGTTTAGAGAAATGAGAAATAGTTCATTAAATCTGCATTGCAAATCTGATTCCTCCTAAAGTAACAGTTCTGACTATTTTTTTATTTAAAGTTCCTAATACATGTATCTCACTCGGACCTTATCTGTGCGTTTAGATATGTGTATATATGTGCGAATATGAAAGTATGTGTGTACCATCGCTAAGTCCTCTCTCTCTCTCCCTCCCTCTCTCTCTCTCTCTCTCTCTCTCTCTCTCTCTCTGTATAATTATGTATTATTTTCCTGTCTCTAAGTTTCAATGCTTTCACACTGTCGCCACTGTACTCTAAGGTGACGTTGTAATAATGAATTAATAATAATGAATAATAGGAATGAGTTTAATAATAGTAATAATTAATTATGATAAATATTAGCAATAAGTAATGATTAAAACATCTACAAGTGCCGGTACAGAATATGGACCACTGGTTAAATATGTATATCTGCAACTTGCGCCTATAAGCTGGTATGCTGCCAATTTGACTCACGGTCCCCACTCAGTTATTTAAACCAAGAAATAATTATATAAAATAAATACATGTATATATATATATATATATATATATATATAGAGAGAGAGAGAGAGAGAGAGAGAGAGAGAGAGAGAGAGAGAGAGAGAGACGGACAAAGAATACTCATTACGTCTTTAGGTCACTATGTTGGCTTAGAATGTTTCTGTGTGTTTACATGAATACTCATTACGTCTTTAGGTCACTATGTTGGCTTAGAATGTTTCTGTGTGTTTACATGAATACTCATTACGTCTTTAGGCCACTATGTTGACTTAGAGTGTTTCTATGATGTAAAGGTTACATAAGTGTTTAATAATATAACTATTATGTTTTAATTTATAAAATTTTACAATTAAATTTTCAACACATCATCACGAAAATAACTGAATCACCTGACAGCCCATTACATATTTTAAGTGTATTTGTACGCGTTCGTTCCTTACATCGATAATAAAGATGTCGTATTTTTCACAATGAACACTATCAGCTAAATCATGAGTCATATTTCTCACAATGAACACTATCAATTAAAACATAACAAGTCATATTTCTCACAATGAACACTATCAATTAAAACATAACGAGTCGTATTTCTCACAATGAACACTATCAATTAAAACATAACAAGTCGTATTTCTCACAATGAACACTATCAATTAAAACATAACGAGTCGTATTTCTCACAATGAACACTATCAATTAAAACATAACAAGTCATATTTCTCACAATGAACACTATCAATTAAAACATAACGAGTCGTATTTCTCACAATGAACACTATCAATTAAAACATAACGAGTCGTATTTCTCACAATAAACACTATCAATTAAAACATAACGAGTCGTATTTCTCACAATAAACACTATCAATTAAAACATAACGAGTCGTATTTCTCACAATAAACACTATCAATTAAAACATAACGAGTCGTATTTCTCACAATAAACACTATCAATTAAAACATAACGAGTCGTATTTCTCACAATAAACACTATCAATTAAAACATAACGAGTCGTATTTCTCACAATAAACACTATCAATTAAAACATAACGAGTCGTATTTCTCACAATAAACACTATCAATTAAAACATAACGAGTCGTATTTCTCACAATAAACACTATCAATTAAAACATAACGAGTCGTATTTCTCACAATAAACACTATCAATTAAAACATAACGAGTCGTATTTCTCACAATAAACACTATCAATTAAAACATAACGAGTCGTATTTCTCACAATAAACACTATCAATTAAAACATAACGAGTCGTATTTCTCACAATAAACACTATCAATTAAAACATAACGAGTCGTATTTCTCACAATAAACACTATCAATTAAAACATAACGAGTCGTATTTCTCACAATAAACACTATCAATTAAAACATAACGAGTCGTATTTCTCACAATAAACACTATCAATTAAAACATAACGAGTCGTATTTTTCACAATAAACACTATCAATTAAAACATAACGAGTCGTATTTCTCACAATAAACACTATCAATTAAAACATAACGAGTCGTATTTTTCACAATAAACACTATCAATTAAAACATAACGAGTCGTATTTTTCACAATAAACACTATCAATTAAAACATAACGAGTCGTATTTTTCACAATAAACACTATCAATTAAAACATAACGAGTCGTATTTTTCACAATAAACACTATCAATTAAAACATAACGAGTCGTATTTTTCACAATAAACACTATCAATTAAAACATAACGAGTCGTATTTCTCACAATAAACACTATCAATTAAAACATAACGAGTCGTATTTCTCACAATAAACACTATCAATTAAAACATAACGAGTCGTATTTCTCACAATAAACACTATCAATTAAAACATAACGAGTCGTATTTCTCACAATAAACACTATCAATTAAAACATAACAAGTCGTATTTCTCACAATAAACACTATCACTTGAAAGATAACGAGTCGTATTTCTCACAATAAACACTATCAATTAAAACATAACGAGTCGTATTTCTCACAATAAACACTATCAATTAAAACATAACGAGTCGTATTTCTCACAATAAACACTATCAATTAAAACATAACGAGTCGTATTTCTCACAATAAACACTATCAATTAAAACATAACGAGTCGTATTTCTCACAATAAACACTATCAGCTAAAACATAACGAGTCGTATTTCTCACAATAAACACTATCAATTAAAACATAACGAGTCGTATTTCTCACAATAAACACTATCAGCTAAAACATAACGAGTCGTATTTCTCACAATAAACACTATCAATTAAAACATAACGAGTCGTATTTCTCACAATAAACACTATCAATTAAAACATAACGAGTCGTATTTCTCACAATAAACACTATCAATTAAAACATAACGAGTCGTATTTCTCACAATAAACACTATCAATTAAAACATAACGAGTCGTATTTCTCACAATAAACACTATCAATTAAAACATAACGAGTCGTATTTCTCACAATAAACACTATCAATTAAAACATAACAAGTCGTATTTCTCACAATGAACACTATCAATTAAAACATAACGAGTCGTATTTCTCACAATAAACACTATCAATTAAAACATAACGAGTCGTATTTCTCACAATAAACACTATCAATTAAAACATAACGAGTCGTATTTCTCACAATAAACACTATCAATTAAAACATAACAAGTCGTATTTCTCACAATGAACACTATCAATTAAAACATAACGAGTCGTATTTCTCACAATAAACACTATCAATTAAAACATAACGAGTCGTATTTCTCACAATGAACACTATCAATTAAAACATAACGAGTCGTATTTCTCACAATGAACACTATCAATTAAAACATAACGAGTCGTATTTCTCACAATAAACACTATCAATTAAAACATAACGAGTCGTATTTCTCACAATAAACACTATCAATTAAAACATAACAAGTCGTATTTCTCACAATAAACACTATCAATTAAAACATAACGAGTCATATACCGTCAACAACAGGAGCATCCTTGTCAAAGGTGCACTTGCCGTTAATGCACCACTGAAACAAAACACAGTAGTTAATATTTAATGCTTAAAGTGTATGCATGAAATAGGAAGAGTTTGTGGTCATAGAGAGAGACATGTAAGCGTGCATACATAAACGCATTAAAATTTATAAATAGACATATGCAAAATGTGCTTCTTACCCATACACACACGCATGCATACACACATTCAAATATAATATTTTATTACTTAGATTCGTGGAACATAAAAGTATTGGACATGACGCTTCAAATTCCAAGTAAAAATCTTCTAGAATGTATAATGTTTGCTAAATATAATGTTTAATTTATTTGTTTTTTAGTTAATAAGTTATTGGCGTTGTTCTTCGGGCTCTATAAAATGATCCAAGTGCATAAACATATATTATTGTTAGCAGCAGCATTATTATTATCATCATCGTCGTCGTCGTCACCACCACCATCATCATCATCATCATCATCATTATTATTATTATAATCTACGAGTACACCAACACTTACACATAGCTATACATCAATGTAAACTGGAATGCAAACTTTCGAACTCACATATGTACAGGTGAATCTAATTCATGTAATATTTATAAAGAATTACAAAAGCAATATTTACTTTTTTTAATTTTAAACTAAAAATGCGCAAAGACATCTGTTAAAACTAACGGTTAAGGAAAACGTTTAAGAGAGAAAACATTAAGAAATTAACAAGAACATAATATCTTATTCTTACTTTCTGATTTCCACAACTTGTACCTCGAGCAGCAGTTCGTCGGAAACACGTAGATGTTGTTGTTGGGTCGTAGCAGTAGTTCGATGTACATATTTCTGATGCGTTTCTGTTTGCTATTGTCTTTAATGGAATGAACAGAAACGAAAACATTTTTTTTTAAATAAACATTTATAAACATCGTCTGGTTATATTTTATACAGCTTCAGCTTTGGAATATTCAGTTCTTTCAAATCTAAAGGAATGAAAAAGGTTCAAAATATTAAAATGTGAAATACCTTAGATACACACGCTCTAGTGTATTAATTCTGGCGTGATAAAACAAACTTTTCTTGCTGTGAGGTTGAATTAGGAGTCATAGTATGACATTGCATTCCAAGTCTTGCGGATTTCGTTAATCAATGCTAAAGACACAACTCTGTATTGATGTCTGTAGTAAATTACTAATGTGTACACTATTACTGCATCATGTGATCTTAGCAATTTTCAATGTCAGGTTTATAGGAGGGATTTATTTATGAATGCAACTAAACTGACTATTCCATTTGAGTGAGAAATAAATCATTTGGTTTTAAAATATATTTAAGATATATAAAATATATAAAATATATTTCAATACGTAAATTAAAATCACGGATTTTTATTTTTATAAATGTTGAAATGTAAAATCAATTGTGGTGACTGACACACGAATATATATTTAAAATAAAGTGTTCGTATCAATATTCATCATAATTAATACAGATAATATACTCCTACGAATAATCATCATAATTATAAATAGACATATTATACTTCTTCCAGCAGTTATAATCACCACCCATATATAATGATCAAAATAACACTTAATATCTGTAATAAACATATTTCTGCATCTCTTCCTATCACTTGTGCTTGCCTGTTGCTTTGTGCATTATAGTCCCATCATGCCTCAGCTGAGAGAATATAGAAACACTGAAACAGATGCTATTCTTAACATTAGTTAGTATCTGAAAGTTAATATTTCTACATTAGCTTAACTCGTTTAGTTTTTCACTTGTAAATTGAAATATATCAACGAGTAGTGTTAATTATGTCTCGATCAGCTCCAATTAGATGGATCTTTAACAGTCGGTAAAGAAACAATTCACACAAAAACTTTCCTTCTACCATTTATTCTTCGAACCACACCCCAAACAGAGTCAGAACATTGAATTAATAGGACTTATAAAACATAAACTCGTGATTATAAAGTGAAAAATATATAGGTCAAATAATACACTAGGAACAGTGATCGAACTAGTAACTGCTGTTAAATTTACAGCTGATATTTATTTATCATCAACTAAACACAAACTTACCCGGCAGTTGCGAGAACCAGGACCATAGTACTGACGACATTGATCGTCTACATTGTATATCTGACCGGGCATCAGTGACGTCACATTGGGTATGGTGAAGGAGTTGTTAGGGACACGATATAAGCATTCTGCTCCTTCACTGTTGTAAAATAGTGACGTCATTATTCATGCCGGACCAAATATAACGAGGGGCCATTCACATTTAGTAAGTATGGTAAAACTAATTCGTGCTGCATTGAAAAACATAGTGATAGTGATGGTGACGATAATTTTCATCATCACATTCATCACCTTCATCATAAAACATAATGAGAATAAGCATAGTGTAATAAATTCATGCTGCTCGGTGACTGAATAGATGATGATGATGATGATGACGATGACGATGATGATGATAGTTGCTAAAAATGTATATTTGATCTAATATCATTGCTATTTACTTCTTTCATCCCCCTACTTCTACTACTTTGCACTGCACTTCCTCCACTAGTACTATTAAATATAAAGAACGATAGTGTGTTTATTTCTTCAAGGATGTAGTTTTGTATCCATCTTTATTATGAATTAAGAAATCATTAGGCAATAGGAAGCAATACGCACCCCTACACGTGGAATGGGCATGACTACATTACAAAATATGCAAAGAATGATGCCTAACTCTTTTACTCTTTATAGAGGTCATCGTGGTATAAGTGTGATCAAGGGACGCAATTCCCCCCCCCTCACCACCCACCCAATATAAAGTACCCAGTGCACTGTGTGGTGGAGTAAATGTGCCTATCCCTATGTCTAGATTTAATTGTTATATAAATTGTTAAATTGTCCAAGTGACCCGACCTTGGGCTCTCTTTATGATGGTATTTTTGTAAGTGTCAGAGTTTGCGTAAACAACTAAAGTTGAGAATATGCTAGAAAATTGATGACGCAAGCCAAACCAGTTCTGACCAATAGCCTCACACTTGTTCATATCAAAATCATCCAATGAGTATAGATTGGCAGTTTCTTTGAAGAAGTACTCTATTCTAATCACTTCGAAATTCAAAAGAACTCGAGTCTGGTCATAAAGCCAATTGTTTGCTTATGGTATTTTTACTGACTGATAAAGAAAGAATATACTTTGGATATTTCGTACATGTTTTCTATTGATCTTTGATTTGAATTGGAGAATGATTTATGTAAGTGAACCATTGTTTCTATGTTTACTAGTTTTGTGAATTTTGACAAATGCTATATTTCTTATGCTGTGTGTTTATCTGGCTAACGTAATGATTGCAGGATTTGTAAATTGAGAGTGTATGTAAGAGAGAAAAGAGTGTAGATATGAAATATACCTGAAATTTAGTACTGTCTTAATTTGACTTTTGCAGACGAGAAGGCATGCTTTGTTCTTTTGTCACGCCATGCTACGATGACTACTGTGATCTACTAGATTACTTTGGTGTGTGAATCTGGCGTTGTCAACTTATCAGTAAAACGTGTTGCTGCAAGTTGATTTCTGTGAATTCCATTGAGTGGTTTGAGTTTAGTCTCGAGAATTCACAAAGATTATTTTTAATGTTCCTTGTGGTGTGTTCAGTAAACACACATACATTCAAGAACACCGGAGAGTGCAATGAAGTTTCCGGAACAGTAGTGTAACATGACTAGAAGAGGTATGTAGACCCTCGCCTAAATAAGAAAAACAGTGACCTGTTGCAAACCATGTGATTGTGAACACGTGCCGGCGACCATTGCCATCTTTATAAAAGTTTATGTCCACTGACTTTAATTATTTCTCTCGAAGACTACTCTAATTTACGTAATGATATCCATGAACTTGCTAATGCGTTGAGATTAATTGACTGCTAATGACTATGATAGGATAAACTGAACAATTGTCCAGGTTTAATTGACCACTGTTGTGTAATGATGTAAATGTCACTACTCTTTGATTATATTCATATGTTGTGTATTTGATTGTTCATTTAATAAATTTATTGTTTAATTGATTTTCCTTCTTACATATATTGGAAGGACAGTGGATGGACGGGGGCTCTCTAAATACAGATATAAAGACATATTTGTCTTCTCCTTTAGGAAGTTTTCCACTACAGAAATATTGTGTAACAGTAAATGTGTCTTTAATATTGTGGAAGAGAGAGAGAAAAACATTTACAGCACCCACATATCCGCCAAGTGGGAGAGACGAGTGGTGTCCTCTGGAGAATTATTAATAACATATATCAAGAGTCTCATCACTTGTAACTAGTAATGGATGACTAATTAATAATAATAATAACTATTAACTAAATGGCATTAGCGTCACACACTGATTACAGTCACCGATTTTGTGACTGAATCAAAAAATACAAATGCATTATAAAAAATGTATAAATATTTTCGTAATAATTTAGATAATAATGGACATAATAATGGACGTAATAATGGACATAATAATGGACATATTAATGTACACAATAATGGACATATTAATGGACACAATAATGGACATAATAATGGACGAAACGAAAGCTGAAAAGTGGACCATCATTCGTAACGACATAGCAACACGGATGATCAGTCATTCCAGAAGCGCAAAATAAGCAGGAGGTTTGGATCGATAGATGAAACATTAGATAAATTCACAAATGCACTGCCTTATGTTACATTTTTAAAGAATTTATCGAGTGGTGTTTTCTCGTGGAGCGACGTACACTGTGTCAACGTTCGTGATGACGAAATTATGAAAATAGTCCGCGCTACACGGAGAAAAGATCCAAGGGTTGTATTTATTTTGCTCTGTCTCTGCATATGACGTGTCGGCCATGATGTACCGGTCTTCCGCTTTACAACTGTTGTTTGTTCCGTCGTGCCTTGCCGAAAACCTGCCCAAATCAAGCAGTCACATTCATGTCAACCATATTTACGGAGAAAACCTGCCCAAATCAAGATGGCACATTCATGTCAACCATATTTACGGAGAAAACCTGCCCAAATCAAGATGGCACATTCATGTCAACCATATTTACGGAGAAAACCTGCCCAAATCAAGATGGCACATTCATGTCAACCATTTCTACGGGACGGGAGTCTTGTTGAATTACATTCAATTAAGTGGACCTTATTTTCCTATTATTTAAAAATCTTATGGTTACATGTGTCTTTGCCATTACACTAATTGCAATATATATATAACTGTAAATAATTTCTTTTAGTGTATGCAATATATTATTTTTCTGATGAAGTAGGACTATATCATATGTAATGTTTCTATTGATATGTTGTGAATGCATTATAGGAATTGTGTACGAGTTCCTATGCATATTTGCTTTCTCTTTTTTGACTTTTGAAGTTTCTCCTTCTCAATAGGTATGTATGCAAGCTTTTAGTTGAAACATACAGTTCATAGGCCTATGCAATCAGAGTTGACCTACCCGTGTCCTAGTTCATGAGCAGCTGTTCTAATGCTTTGAAAGCCACCCAGGTCTTCTACTAGAGATGTTGCATAACCATTCTTAGCACATAGTGTGTTGACATATGCCAATCCTTAAACACAAACATAAATAACCATTCTTAGCACATAGTGTGTTGACATATGCCAATCCTTAAACACAAACATAAATAACCATTCTTAGCACACAGTGTGTTGACATATGCCAATCCTTAAACACAAACATAAATAACCATTCTTAGCACATAGTGTGTTGACATATGCCAATCCTTAAACACAAACATAAAAAACCATTCTTAGCACATAGTGTGTTGACATATGCCAATCCTTAAACACAAACATAAATAACCATTCTTAGCACATAGAGTGTTGACATATGCCAATCCTTAAACACAAACATAAATAACCATTTTTAGCACACAGTGTGTTGACATATGCCAATCCTTAAACACAAACATAAATAACCATTCTTAGCACATAGAGTGTTGACATATGCCAATCCTTAAACACAAACATAAATAACCATTCTTAGCACATAGTGTGTTGACATATGCCAATCCTTAAACACAAACATAAATAACCATTCTTAGCACATAGTGTGTTGACATATGCCAATCCTTAAACACAAACATAAATAACCATTCTTAGCACATAGTGTGTTGATATATGCCAATCCTTAAACACAAACATAAATAACCATTCTTAGCATATAGTGTGTTGACTTAGGCCAATTCTTAAACACAAACATAAATAACCATTCTTAGCATATAGTGTGTTGACATATGCCAATCCTTAAACACAAACATAAATAACAATTCTTAGCACATAGTGTGTTGACATATGCCAATCCTTAAACACAAACATAAATAACCATTCTTAGCATATAGTGTGTTGACTTAGGCCAATTCTTAAACACAAACATAAATAACCATTCTTAGCATATAGTGTGTTGACATATGCCAATCCTTAAACACAAACATAAATAACAATTCTTAGCACATAGTGTGTTGACATATGCCAATCCTTAAACACAAACATAAATAACCATTCTTAGCATATAGTGTGTTGACTTAGGCCAATTCTTAAACACAAACATAAATAACCATTCTTAGCATATAGTGTGTTGACATATGCCAATCCTTAAACACAAACATAAATAACCATTCTTAGCACATAGTGTGTTGACATATGCCAATCCTTAAACACAAACATAAATAACAATTCTTAGCACATAGTGTGTTGACATATGCCAATCCTTAAACACAAACATAAATAACCATTCTTAGCACATAGTGTGTTGACATATGCCAATCCTTAAACACAAACATAAATAACCATTCTTAGCACATAGTGTGTTGACATATGCCAATCCTTAAACACAAACATAAATAACAATTCTTAGCATAGAGTGTGTTGACTTAGGCCAAGTCTTCAACACAAACATAAATAACCATTCTTAGCATATAGTGTGTTGACTTAGGCCAATCCTTAAACACAAACATAAATAACCATTCTTAGCATATAGTGTGTTGACATATGCCAATCCTTAAACACAAACATAAATAACCATTCTTAGCACATAGTGTGTTGACATATGCCAATCCTTAAACACAAACATAAATAACCATTCTTAGCACATAGTGTGTTGACATATGCCAATCCTTAAACACAAACATAAATAACAATTCTTAGCATATAGTGTGTTGACTTAGGCCAATTCTTAAACACAAAATTAAATTAAAAAATAATGCAATTATTCTGTCTTGAAACGTGCAGTGTCGGTGGCTTAGTTTGAAGAATATGAATTCTATACAGATATTATATTTGGTTCTTTGCTGAGGTTATTTCTTTCCCGTTTTCTTATGGAAGTGTAGTCTAATATAATTAGTCTGTAGTATAATATAATTAGTCTGTCCACTTCAAATGTATATGAATATCGTAGTTAGTGCTTCTGAAAAAAAGAGTAGAAAATAAATATTTCATCCCATGTTATGTCCCACGAAGCAAATCTGGTTGTGTCGCTCAAATAAGTATTTCCCCAATCTCCCAAGAAAATAAATCTATGGCAACACAGTGCTAGATCAAAGATATTAGGATCATTCACACTTTACTTGCATTTCTTACTATAGATGTATTAAAGTCGGTTACTCTATTAGAGATAAAACAATCATCTGTATATAGCAGATTTTTAAATTATGTTTCACTTTCCTCCTGGAAGAGTTAAGTATGTCTTATACATTTTAAAGGGTTAATGATGATGATGAAAAGATAGGGGAAGTACATGTAAATGATTGTATAAGTATTCCTTTTTGTACACAATCCTTAACGATGCAGTCATACAAATAATTAATAGGTTTTTTTTACCTACAATTCCACCTGACTTTGTGCCATTTCTCCATGATGTCAAATTTAACCTGCACAAGAAATCAAATCTGTCATGGGTGGAACAATATTAATAACCAAATTAAGTTTCCTAGTCAAATTCATACAGCTTTAACCTTATCATACAAACATCATCAATGTTACTTTCATCAACAACAAAATGATTTTGATCAGTCATCACTAACACTTATACCATTAGTGCATTAGGATAGTGAATGTAAAGGATTACATCCTCTGAGGGCAAATTATACCTCTTGCTTTTTAATTTTACATTTCAGTTCATTTTCTAATTTTCTATAATTGATATTAATATTGTGTTGCCTTGTGCTTTGTTGTTGATCTTCAGTATAAACTATTGTGCGGTCTGATGTGTAGTCACCCATAGAGAATGTTCATACCTCACATGTGGCTGATAGTTAAGTTGCTTAAAGGAACCATTAATTGATGTGTGGTGTGCAGATGATGAGGGATGATGTGTAGATGGGGGGTGAGGGAAATGAACCTGATGCACTGTAGCCATATGTGGGCATTTTAGTTTCGTTTATGACGTAGGCAAAACTGTAGTCGAATTGCGGGTAGGTATTTGATACCCCAAAACTACTTCATTCACGCTATACTATGCCACTGGGAGAGGTAATGTGTGAATGTAAGAAACAAGTCTTAGTGTGATGCCAGGATCACACAGTATATTTATATTGACTTCATTAAAATATTGTAAATGTTTATTAATTAGAATGATGGAGTTTTATTATTCTCATTGATTATAATTATTACATGTGTGCATGAACGCAAAGTATATTTAGAGAGACATTGCGTGGCATTAGTGGTGATGATAAAATTGTAGTGCACATGTGTTATGAAGGGCCATTTTCTTTATTTTTGCAAAACCTATTTACATTGTGCCTTCCTTTTATCCACATATATTTGTTCTTCTGGATTTCCTGTTATGTTTTAAAACTAAGTACGTGTTAATACTGAGGAACAAATAAATCAGTCCTTCCTGATTTTAAAATCGTTTTCCTTCACTTTTCTTCAGAAATTAATTATTAGATCATTATCATTTGGTAACTATTTTACCTAACTAATAATGTTTCTTGCACACACAATTACGTCATGCATTACAGCAATAACGCGTCATAGATTACTGATCATTAAACTGATTGTTGCATGATGTTCCCATCATTTTCTGCCTTGATGGAAAATGGGTCCAGCATGCTCCACTAGGCACGTTACACAAACTGTTCCAGAACCTTGGGTGCACTCTCAAAGAACATCATAGAGAATATTCCAGGACCTTCGTAAACTCTCGAGACCAAACTTGAGCCCAATTCCCGCCATATTGTCTCTCGATCGGAATTCGCAGAAATCATCTTACAGCAACTCTTTTGCTAATACGTTCAGTGACAGTGTTGAACACACACACCAACGTGATCCGGTAGAGCACAGTAGTTACTGCAGCTGAAGGGATACAATGTTACCACAAAGGAAACAACAAAGGAAGAAAGAAAAAATGGCGAGCTTCTTTCTCCAAACGTCAAATTAGCAACGACACTAAATTTCAGGTCTAATCCATATCTATACTCTTTTCTCTTTTCTACATATTCTCAAACTTACAATCCTGCAATCATATTCATTAGCTCGATACACACACGTGGCATAAGAGAAGTGGCGTAATCGTAATTCACAAGTATAACGTATAACACAATCAAATTGATGAACATATAAATAATAGTTCAGTTTTATGAAGCCTCTCTAAATCGAGTTACACAATCTTAAATCAATATCAAGGAAATGAATGAAATATTTCTAAGTCCATTATCCCTTTATCAGTCAGTTTCCATTATCTATTCATCAGTCAGTTTCCATTATCTCTTTATCAGTCAATTTCCATTATTTCTTTATCAGTCAATTTCCATTATCTCTTTATCAGTCAGTTTCCATTATCTCTTTATCAGTCAGTTTTATCACCATAAGTTATCGATCGCCTTTTATGACCGGACTGTGATATGACAAAATTCACAGTGGCTAGAACAATCGATTCTTCCAACAGGCACCGTTCGGTCCATTTCCATTGATGAAATTGTTATGAGTAGGTATTAGCCAATTAGTCAGCAAAACTACTCATCCGTCTAGAATTGGTTTAGTTTACGTCACCAAGCACAACAGCTCGACATTGCTTAATGCTTTTGTTTAGCTATGGCATTACAAATATGTCGTCATATGCAGTGGCCAAGGTCGGGTTATTTTGACATTAGCGCCATGATATAAAAATTAAACCTTAAAACAGAGACAGGAAACTTTGCTCAGCCACAGTTACATACCCTGTGAAAAGCATAATATGGTCGTAAAGCGGAAGAATGTCAGAATTATTGACGGCCCAATTCACCAGGTCCGGAAGTGTCAAGTAAGCATCAACTTCGTCCCTTCTATCGCCCTTTTGACGAAACTTCTCAGTCCAAGGGGAACTACTTGTGTTCTATGGAAGGAATAAGAAACTTCTCAGTCCAAGGGGAACTACTTGTGTTCTATGGAAGGAATGAGAAACTGAAATCCTTTATAAAGAACCGGATTCTAGGAATGAAATTCCGATGATTTAAATAAGATCATGCAATCAAGACAAACCAATTTCATCACGGAGAGAAAAATATATTCAATGACACTTTAATGAAGTACATTGTTATTTCTAAATGTATAGTAATTTATTTTTAAAGTGATAAATATACTTCCTCATATAAACAAGGCGAGTACAAAATATTTCATGGAATTTCTTGCAAACAAAGCATTTCTACTTAAGCAATGGGCTGTGGTGTATATTATATATACTGCGTCATTGTGTTATGCTGTTTTATGTATCTTCAAATCCCATATAACATTATTGTTCCGTACACACGATATTGTTGAAATAGTAAAAAGCAATTAACTGTTTCCAAGTCAGTATAAAACATAAGACATACGACCATACAACTGTTGTAGGTGCTTTTTAAACATTTCTCTCTAATAACCGTTTCCGAGTTTATTTTTAAATAGTTTTTTAATTACGTATACTAACCGTTGCTACAATGATACCGGTTAGTCTGGCGTGAATTATATATGGACGGGAGTTAATGGATTCGTACATCGTGTTGATCTGAAAATAACGAAAAACATGCAGATGAAAGAAATTATGGTTGAAACTGCAACACTACTTTCATTGCTGAAAGTACCTTAGTGGACATGCATGTGTATTACCAAAATCTTGAAAATAATTAAACGGAAATGCAATACACTTGACTTTCACTTTATCTTTTACGTAATATTTATGAAAAGTATATAATACGTATAAGATTTCCGAAGACTAAAGCCTAGTACATTTAATATGATGCGTTTTGCACTAATTGCAAATGGCCTAGATTCAATTTAACAAAGTAATGACACATATATCAGTATAACCGTGTCGAGGTACAACATCAAATACCTTATCACTGGTGACATATTACAGATATGCATTTGTGTACTTTCCCCCATTTTCAAAACTAAAAATCATAATCCACTATAGCTTAAATGTAATGAAATCAAATCAGCAATCAGTGCAGGAATTTCAAATCACGCCTTTGCTCAAATATAATGACGTAAGTAGCCACACTAATTTAATGTCACTACTCTGAGATATCTATGCAAAATTAATAATGGATGATTGCGTGTGACGACAGCAAAAGCTAAGACAGTTCACGAACTCCACTGAATATGACGACATCAAATGCAAAGACTATGTGCAAACCCCACTAGCATACTTTAATATGATGACATCAGTAGCTAAGACTATGTGAAACCCACTAGCATACATTAGTATGATTATATCAAGACAAAGACTGAACGAAACCCACTAGCATACTGTAATATGATGACATCCGAAACAACGACTGTTCAAGTCATATTAGTATACTTTAATATGATGACATCAATAACAAAGACAATACGAACCCCACTGAATACGAAAGCGTAGTACTGCAATATCTTTTCAAGAGTTTCTTGTTCTTTGGCGGAAACATCAGTGGATACACTTCGATTGTACCAGCTGGAAGCATTGACAGACATTTCAAAAGTAATCGCTTCAAACAATGAAAGACAGCAAAACCAATACTTTCATTATGTTTTGATTGCACATCTAACACAATTATTATTTTAATTTAGTTCTCGATTATACATAAAGCAAACAGTACGAAAGGAAAGTCTTCATTGAGTAAAATTGTTCTGTAGAAGTTTTGGATGATCCTAATAAGATATTCCTTTTTATTAATTTGTAACACAAAATTAATAGATATGTTCGACAATATACATGGATCATTTATTTCGTATTGATAATTTTTAAGGAAATAAGTAATTATGAATGTCTTTGATTAATTTGATTAAAAATGTATTTTCATTCAAAGAATGAAATAAAATATTATTTATATTTCATATATAACTATCTGTATTGATATGATTCGTTGTGCTCTAACACTTTGTAGCATTGCTTATTTAATCGAACATATTAAGGATCAAATTTGTATTATCAAAGTTTGTAGCATTGTATATTTAACATATTAAGGATCAGATTTGTATTATCAAAGTTTGTAGCATTGCTTATTTAATCGAACATATTAAGGATCAGATTTGTATTATCAAAGTTTGTAGCATTGCTTATTTAATCGAACATATTAAAGATCAGATTTGTATTATCAAAGTCTGTAGCATTGCTTATTTAATCGAACATATTAAAGATCAGATTTGTATTATCAAAGTCTGTAGCATTGTATATTTAACATATTAAAGATCAGATTTGTATTATCAAAGTCTGTAGCATTGTATATTTAACATATTAAAGATCAGATTTGTATTATCAAAGTCTGTAGCATTGTATATTTAACATATTAAGGATCAGATTTGTATTATCAAAGTTTGTAGGATTGTATATTTAACATATTAAAGATCAGATTTGTATTATCAAAGTTTGTAGCATTGCTTATTTAATCGAACATATTAAGGATCAAATTTGTATCATCAAAGTTTGTAGCATTGCTTATTTAATCGAACATATTAAGGATCAAATTTGTATTATCAAAGTTTGTAGCATTGTATATTTAACATATTAAGGATCAGATTTTTATTATCAAATTTTGTAGCATTGCTTATTTAATCGAACATATTAAGGATCAGATTTGTATTATCAAAGTTTGTAGCATTGTATATTTAACATATTAAGGATCAGATTTTTATTATCAAAGTTTGTAGCATTGCTTATTTAATCGAACATATTAAGGATCAGATTTGTATTATCAAAGTTTGTAGCATTGTATATTTAACATATCAAGGATCAGATTTGTATTATCAAATTTTGTAGCATTGCTTATTTAATCGAACATATTAAGGATCAGATTTGTATTATCAAAGTTTGTAGCATTGTATATTTAACATATTAAGGATCATATTTTTATTATCAAATTTTGTAGCATTGCTTATTTAATCGAACATATTAAGGATCAGATTTGTATTATCAAAGTTTGTAGCATTGTATATTTAACATATTAAGGATCATATTTTATTATCAAAGTTTGTAGCATTGCTTATTTAATCGAACATATTAAGGATCAGATTTGTATTATCAAAGTTTGTAGCATTGTATATTTAACATATTAAGGATCAGAATCTTATTATCAAAGTTTGTAGCATTGTATATTTAACACATTAAGGATCAGAATCTTATTATCAAAATTTAGAGACGAACGAGTACGAAGAGACTACAGTGTTAAGTCACGTGACACTCACTCAGAATAGGTGGCAAAGTCAGCTATAGCGACCACATCAAGATTAATATCACTCTCTAATTCTCGCATCTGGCGTGGTTGCAGCACAGGCTGCGGTTCGTGCGCTGACGCTTCCTCAATGCCATCATCACTTTTCTCATTGACTGGTGCTGGGTAAAATTAGACAAGATCATTGGTTGCTTTAAGACATTTTTATAAACAAACATTGCCATTTTAAACTTGGATTCCATTGGTTTCATATATTTATTTCACGTACTATCTGTCTCTCTACCTTTCTCTCATCCTTCGTCTACATTTCATGCTTAAATGCAACATTTAAAACACCGTTAACCCACATATCACTGCTCTGTTGTTACAAGTCAAATCACCGCCATATACTATAAGTAATACTTGAGATCATGTGAAATATATTAACTATGAGACTATGTGAGCAAAACACATGCATTTCTAAAATCTATATTTATATACAGTTCACGCGTTCGTGTATATTTACGAAAATTACATCTAGCACTTTAATGCAAAAGAAAGAAAATGAAAACATTACAGTTACGTCCACACCAGAAAGGTGAACGGTATGGGTGTTACACACCAATAATATTTTTATTGTGTCTTCACTAAACAATGTGTTGATTAACTTTCTTTTCGTGCAAAAAATATTATTATGTATTAATTGTCCATTTATATCCGATTTCATTTATAATGTCTTCTGGTCCATACATTCACAAATATAAAATTACAAATAATGCACTGTATAACACCTGTGCAGAGTTTTGAATTTACGTTTTAGTTCATCGTGTTAAACTAATTATTCATTAAGTAAACTTGCGGTCAGTGCTCGTTTATTACTAAAAATAGTAAAAGTACAACAAGGAGAGTTCAACGGGTTTATCATAGTCAACGTCGCTGATACTTACGTAGTCATAGTAAAACAAGGAGAGTTCAACGGGTTTATCATAGTCAACATCGCTGATACTTACGTAGTCATAGTACAACAAGGAGAGTTCAACGGGTTTGTAAGAGTCAACCTCGCTGATACTTACGTAGTCATAGTCAACTACGATCATAATTACGTATTAATAGTAAAACAAGGAGAGTTCAACAGGTTTATCATAGTCAACTAAGCTGATACTTACGTAGTAATATTGCATCAAACTGATCTGGTGACGTAGACTCTAAAACGCGGACAGTGAATTGCTCTCTATTCTGAAAGAAACCGTTCAAGGTTGTAATGGCGTCATCCTGTCGTAGTAGGGGCTGGTTGTTTCGTTCTGTTCTTCTCAGTTCATACATCTTCCCGTCTGTGTACACTATACCTTCCTATAACACATGAATGATTCATTTGTTATGAATTGAGTTTGCATTACACTATCTATGGAATGGCATTAAGTATGTATTGACATATTTATTTCTCTCCTTTTCTTTCTGTTTTGTTTCTCTCTGTCTCTCTTTATTATGTTTAGTAGTAGTAGTAGTATTGTTGTTGTTGTTGTTGTTGTTTTATTTTCTTGAGATCTCGGCCTCCCATTTTTCGAGATACATAGAGCCTGTCTACGTCTGCTTTGGGGTGTAAGGCTTTATGTATTGTGAGTAGTTTTCTTGTTTTCCTGTCCAGTTCATTTATTTCATTTGCTGTCCAATCTATGATACCTCCAGTGTAGCTTACTATAGGTATTGCGTATGCGTTAAGGTCTTGTATTTTGTTCGCCCCATTTAGCTTGGACCTCAGGACTTGTCTAACACGTTTTTCATACTCTTCTTGATGCTGTAGTATCCCAAGATACTTATTTCCATTTTCCATTGAAACATCGTTGATTTTTCCGATGTCGAATGAGGCCCTTGGTAGTTTTGACCTTGCCTTTCTGGATTAGTAGTAGTAATCAACATCATCTTTTGTATCATCATCTATCATTCAGCCCATGTGCATCTCTTTTCGTCGCTGTATCAATTTAAAAAATGTCGGAATTAAGTCAAACAATGTAGGACTGGAATTAAGTGAAGTCAGACAATGTAGGACTGGAATGAAGTTAAGTCAGACAGTGTAGGACTGGAATTAAGTTAAGTCAGACAATGTGGGACTGGAATGAATTTACGTCAGACAATGTAGGACTAGAATGAAGTTACGTCAGACAATGTAAGACTGGAATGAAATTACGTCAGACAATGTAAGACTGGAATGACATGCACAGCAATACGTAGCGTTCACAACATGCTTTTTTTTTTTTATTATTAAAGTCAAGATGACAAACGTTTAATTCTGACCAGTTACCATTATTTAACTGCGTGTGAACACCGTGGGCTTGAAAGAGCAATAGTACATGCACACATTATATTACCTGAGACATTTGCATACTTGTGTAAACATAACTCTGTAATGTCGTTATTCTCTCCACTTGAGAGCGAAAGGAGTTAACATTTAATGTCTGCGTAGGATTAAGTATTTCACTTTTCGATACTAAGTGGGGAACGTGAGTACTGGGAGACGGCGGTGGGTAACACTCTCCTGGATCGGTCTTTCTTTTTTTTTCCATTCTGTGGCGGAAATATGGAGAGAGTTGAGTTCAGCGAAATAGAAACCGCAATGATATTCTTGTTTATCGCACCCCCCACCCCCCGTACCGAAACGGATACAGGCAAAATACCCAATATACTTACGTGTAACATACCACATAACACACATGTCGCAAGAAGACCAGAAACATACGTAGGTTTAGCATGTAATGTTACCATTTGGTTTTTCATACTCAGCTTTACGTCATCATTGGTACCGTACTTAAATATTCCATGTATTTCTTCATGTTGCTGAATGTAATCGTTATATATATCTAATTATTATCAGAGTACACAACTTGACTGCAAAGAGTTGTGGGTCTTTTAAATATACAAGTCAAACGAGAGATCTAAATGATAACAACAACGTGTATGTCTTAACATATGTATTAATATCTAAAGCAGGATTAGATACATAAAAGCGTTACGAATGTGCATTAGTTACATTATTGTTGTGCACATGACAATTATTATCCAAGAGAAATACAAATTTGCAGAGTATCGACTTAAGCACCTTATATAAAACAGTAGGAAAAAACGTCCATAGAGACAAAACAGACAAATACAAACACGTATATTTACCAACCATGGTAAGACGTAATTCCAAATTGTCCATCACGTCACGAAGCACGCTGAAGGTGGCTTTATGCTGAATTTCATGGTAGACACCGAAGTCCTAAAATATGTTCATGTCAGTGTAATCTCATCGAAACAACTTAAATAAAAATATTGTGGTTGGCGAGTGATAACAATTTACTTAATGGAATGCGTTTTACTGAGCGACAGTGTAAAGAGAGCAGCCATAAAAATATCGATAGTTATCATAAGTTAATTTTAATTATCATAAAACTACCACAAAGTAAGTTTACGAAAGCATAATTATTCAGGTTATTCATCAACTGCATAGGTAATGCTAGGTTGATATAAAATAAAAGTACTAGTCTTATATTCTCATAAGCATTATGCTAACAAAATATAAAATGTTAATTTTAATATGTTAATATGAATATTTGTTTGTATTTATTTTCAAACTATTATTTAATGCATTATGTGTGTTTACGCTTTACGCCGTATGATCTACTTTATTCTTGGACCAATCTGTGATTGTAAACTGAGAGAGATATAAGACAGGATTACAAACGAACAATCAAATAAATCATCATTATGCATTCCTTCACTTTCGATCTTGTTATTAATTTTAAATATCCACTCTAGTTTCATTCGCTTTCTCTGGAAGAATATTCGCGAGACAGAAACACACCTGTTATATTTGCATGAATGTTAATGATTTACTCGCTAAAATCGCACGATTAATTACGATCACATTGACAATAACAGGAGAAACATTTTGTATGCACACTGATGACAATTATATGCGTGACATTTTGCATGCTGTTTGGACAACGTGTTCTTTACCCTGAGATGCAATGTTGCTCTGTGGGAATGAAACGTTCCAGATGCATCAGTTGATAATATGTACACGGGGAAGTCAAGCGTGGCCTCTTCATCACGAACTAAACGTAGAGCTATGTCCTTTCCACCCAGTGAAATGTTCAGAGAAACAAATGACGGCATGGACATGTCACGACGTGTGATGTCCATGGTCGAGCTAACGATGCCCTCAATCACCTCTGAAATGATTCATGGACATGCAGATATATATCAATATATAGTTATTATACATATATAAACCAAAAACTGCAATCTAACACAGAAAGGATTGAACCTAAACCATTGATGAAAGGACCATATTCCATAACAGTATCAAAAGTTTATCCTGATAATTTCTGGTACGTTCTTGACTACTTTTGATTAAGCAATTAAATCTCAGCCACAAATGTCATCATTAATGACAAGAATCGCAATCTTATGCAGGAAAGAGATAATACACTGGTACCCGTACTCAGCCGTTCTGGGCAGAAGGAAATGACTGTTTTCCCAGATTTACCTAGACCATCGAAACCCTTCGTTGCATTAATTTATTATGAACTGGTATGCGACCACGAACAGTTCTGGTTATCATGTTTGTGACATATCTATCTATCTGTTTGTTTGAATATATGTCTATTTATTTCCTCTCTCTTTATAACATTTTTTTCACTATTACTCAATAATTTTCACTTATTCGTATAAGAATTTTATGCATAACAAATGTAGTAATATTTTTCTTGCTAGTAAAGCTGATATATAATTTAACTATGTTTCAGTAGAGGCCATTCTCATCACGTTAAGAGCAATAGTAGTATACTAATACTAAAGCCACTAAGTTGTTTAAGTTAAGTTGTTAACCCTGATTTCTGAGTGTGGAGAACACATTACCGTATGATGCTAATGGCCCACTAGTTAATGGTTATGACAAGTGATGAAAATATTAATTTATGTTATTAATAATTATGTGAAGACGCCACTGGTCTCTCTCACTTGGCAGATATATAGGTGCTGTAAACGTTTTCTCTCTTTCACAACATGAAAGATGAACATTCACTGTCAAACAATATTTCTATAGATGGAAAACGTCTTATTTTAACCGTCTTTAAAATATATTTAGCAAGCCCCCTCCACCTACTACTTCTCCAAAATATGGTCATCAATATGTGTAAGGATGTCAATAAATTTATTAAATAAACAATCAAATATACATATAACAAATACAATGAAAAATACTACTTGACATCAATATTTCCATGAAACCATGTTCGGATAATTTCAATGTGTATACAGTTTTATATCCTAACACATAATTCAACAGATTAGTGTCAATATCAATCACAGGATAGTTGTTATCAGAGAGCAGAGAAAGATTTATAGAGATTATAGCAATAATAATTTGTACATAACCTTGTCAAGATGGTGCTGCAATAATATTTGTGGGCTTCGTAACAAACTCACAAGTTCATTGTCACAATAGATTTGAAGTTCCAAATTTGTTTTGCATGTTATAGAATGTTCATGACTGACTGATCCCTCGAGTGAATAATATGGGAGCCCCTATGCTGTATTAGTTCCCAAAAGCAGAACAATAATGTAGCAATGTCCTGTAATTTCATTATATCTGAATTTCACGATGTAGTCAAGCATACTTTGCCACCATACATCAACACAGTGTAATGTATTCTTACACTTACCCAATGGGGGTAGAGACTTCTCAAGTCTACCATGGTCACTGTGGTATAGAGAGAAGAGTGGAACCTCCAAAATATTTCACTTTATAAAGTCACTCTTCAGATTTCCATTATCATGAAGATACATGTGTGCGTCCCCTTCTAAGGCACCTGGGATAGTGGCTTGGTATTTTTGAGTAAAGTTTAGAGGTACTCATTTCAAACTTGCAATTTGTATGATTTTTCTCTCAACTAGTAATTAATGTATGTTATCTATATGTATAATTTATGTACATATATGTTTCATTTTGTGCGATATTTTATAATTTATTATATTATTTTATTTGTTATAAAATATCTCTTATAAGTGGCTTGTACAGTCACTGATAAAATGTTTCCTAGTTCGCACTAAGTCAGCAGATATAGATATTGTAAAATCTTGCTGTGATTTGGAGATATTATTACATTATTTGCTTTTGTGATCAATGCTATATTTGTTTAATTATACTTATTTGTATGATGTAATTTGTAATCTTTGTAAGAAGGTTATGTACTGGTTTATTTTTATTAAGGACATTGCATTAGTAAATGTTAACTATTGTGTGAATATTTGTAATATGTCAGGAAGGTGTGTAGCATGAATTAATTTTAAAAGAGAACAATTATGGACAGTAATGACACAAAGTTCTGGACAGTAAAGACACAATGTTAATCAGCTAAGACTGAGAGAACTGAGATAATTAGATTGTGTGCTTACTAGATTAATCTGATAAGTTTATTCAATGGAAGGGATAACTGATGTTACTTAAACCAGAATCTTAAACCAGAATCTTTTCCTGTTACAGGAAAAGAGGCAGTTTTTCTTTCATTCTCTTTGGATTGTTGTTGAATTTGTGACATTTTCTTGGCTTTTGGGGATATCAGTGCACCTGGAAACTATTCTCTATATATATTACTGCTGAAGGCATGAGGCTTTGCTTGCCTAACTAATATTATATTCATGTTATCACTTGACTTTAACTATATTTTATATTGATATATTTTACTTACAATATTAAAATATATGATGACCAGGTAAATAAGAGCGTTTTATCGAGAACACAATAGGACACATTCAAAGCCCATGCGTGTTTTACTGGCAGATCGGCACTTTATCTTAGATGTTGGCTTTGATGAGTATTGATCCGCGAGGCAACATCAGAGCAGATCGAGACAAAGACTGGTTCAATGGGCCATTTGTGCATCTGCTAGACATTCATCAAGATCCTAGATGACACATCAGGGTATCCTAAATTGTTATGTAACTATAAAGTCAACAACCGCATAGTTTCAGTCATCTCCTCTCTGATTTATTTTAGAGTTCACTCAGAAACATTCAGTGTTCCCTTATAAACTCATTTCGAGTTCGCTTATACAAACGAACCAATTAATAACTATAGGACTTGAGCAATCTCGTATGAGACCACAAACTCGTGCTGATAAACCAAAAACCATAAACATGTATAACTCTAACTGTACCTTTTGAACTAGTCGCTATATGTAAACATTCTGTCTTATAAACCATAAACATGTATAACTCTAACTGTACCTTTTGAACTAGTCGCTATATGTAAACATTCTGTCTTATGCTATTTCTTGTTGAACACATTTATTGTTAAAACTTAGATCACTTATGTTAGCGTGACTCAATATTACATGTTACATGTTGTAGTCTGTCACCCGTATTACTGTCCTGGCCGTGTGGATCGGGGATCCGAACTATCACTCTTCTATTCTACATTATCTATCATTCGTCTTTCTAATGCGTGTGTCCAGCCAGGTGTGTTTAGGGAGATTAGCCTAAGGTTACATGTGGCCCGTGGATAATTAACATTGTGCCCATCTCCTAGTATAGGTCAGAATGTTGACAACAGTAATAACACTGCAGGAATAATATATAGTAGGTATTATAAAGAATTTGAGAAATATATACTAGATTTTTACACTCTCTTCATTAGCAAAGACAGAAAGTTAGAATACCGTTGATATCTTTTTTTTAAAAGAAAATTTAATGTTTCTCATTTTAAGAAGTGTCGCATATTATTAGGATTATATTATTATAATCCCAATATTAAGGGCACTTATTATACTGAGATAGATAGATAGACAGAAAGACATATAGATAGTAAAATATATAGATAGACAGGCAGACAGACAGACAGATAGATAGATAGATAGATAGATAGATAGATAGTGTTACCATTATGCATGTGTATCTCTGTGTGTGTGTGTGTGTGTGTGTGTGTGTGTGTGTGTGTGTGTGTGTGTGTGTGTGCGTGCATTTTTATAAAAGATGGAAGTAAGAAAAACCAGAAGATATGATCTACAATACTATTAAACATTCATAGCAATATACTACATTTTTTACTTTAAATTACAGTACACTATTTATTGAAGTCTTTAAATCGAATGTTGTTGTTAAAATTCAAATTAACTGTATGTTCATACATTCCATTTTAATTCCCATTTATCAAATGTTTTAATGAATTAGCTATTAACACTGTCTCGTGCTGTGAATTAGAGATGCATGATAATAAAATTTGATTGAAATAAAAGTATCGATATTGGTTTAAAATTTATTGTAAGCAGCCTGCTTAAAACATGTAGCCTAATAATCATTTTATAAAGTTCGCCTACTTTCATTTTTTAAGAAGGTAATATAACAGGATTCTACCATTTCTCAAACCTGCTTTACGCCGAAAAATAATTATAATCATAGCTCAAAACCTCACCTTCATTGGTTTTGCTATCTTTCACACAGAAGAGTAAAACTACAAACTTGAAAGCCACAAAAATATTCCAGGCAAGGAACCCCATCACAACAAAGTTGTTTTCCTTCACACGTCCTCTGACAAAGTCAAATATGTTGAATCATAATCCTGTAACACTTTCTGTCGAGAGTACACCTCAGTTGTTGTAAGGTACAAAGGTCAAAATAAATCTATCACAAAAAGGCATTATTACGACGAAAGCATGACTTCTGGAGATAAAAATAGATCTTTATGACGTACAAGTAGTAAATAAAAGGAGATCGAGTGTTCCACTGTCAAAACACAATATCCATCATCTCTCTGCAAGAATATCAATTCACCTGTTGTTTATTTTTCAAACTTGCTTGATTTTTCCGTCCGCGGAAAGTATATGTTCAAAATGCCACGAATGAATTCGGATCAAATTTTATTGTGTTAAACTAAAATAAATGTCTTCTGAGACTATTGATGAATATTGAAATATTATGGGTCAGAGAGACTTTTGAAATAAATTTATTTAAGTACTCACTGAATTGTCCGCTCGTTATGTTTGTTTGTGTCTATGCGTATTTGTTGGCTGCTTATTGAGGCTATATTTATACTTAGTACACATCTCAGTGTTCACCAGATGGACAAACTCTTTTTCTATTCTAAGTTGTTTGTTTTTTGTGGTCAGAACATAAGGAAGTGAGACTCTGACATTTTCGACCACATCGATATATGGCTTATCATAAATTAAGCAATAAAAATGTAATTCTAAAGTTCTTTCGTTAAAAAAATATATGCATATCAATAATTCATGCATGATAGTTTAAGCGTATATTGATTTTAAGTTCGATCATATAATGTTCAAATGCCTTCAGCAAAGATCAGCTTCAAAATCAGATATTCTAGTAATAGCTAGTAGAAACTAAAGATATACTAACTGAATATATAACTTTCACATAGAATAAAATTAATTTTGCATCCTGTTTTTCCCCTCGACACTTTAATGATCTCCGTCACGGTTGGTACACTGACAGGACAGCTTCGTTTCTGCAAATGTTTCTGTAGTGATGCCTAGTATGACAGGCCTGCAGAGCAAAATATAAGTAGAATTGAAAACAAGAAAGTAGTGAGCACATTTTCGCCTTTTCGTGTTTGTAATCAATCTGCTTAAACAACGTTTATATTTGTTATTCTTTAATTTTATTTGGAATGTCGTCAAAGTAAACATAAGTACATGCATGAGAAGCTTTCACAATGCCTTCTGTAGTTAAAGTCAACGCCATTGGTTTTCTTATATTATTCTGTATTTGGTAGTCCTTCATCTATAGATATTTTCTTCTACAGTCTGAACTGTCCAATCAAATTATTGCATTTAGGTTTGAATATTGACCCTTTCCATAATTCGTTAGTCAAAAATTTAGGATTGCTTGATTTATTTTAGAAAATATCTAGCAATTACTTTATTAATTTAACATGAGAAATAAGTTAAATATTTGTTGTAATCGGGTGTAGTTATATTATTTCGTGTTTACGAAATCAGTTTATAATATACATATATAATCACAATGGCCATACACACAAACTTCATATATACACGCATTCGCACATATACAACGGACTCATAATAATACATACATAAAGAGATACATAAAATCAAACACACACACACACACACACACACACACACACACACATACATGTTCAATAAGTACATTTGCAAAGGCAATGCCAGTCAGTATCTGTGGCATCGATCTCAATTAAGCGAAGTTGGATTTGTCATGTCTACCCACATCCTAACAGGAATAAAACCAGCATACAAGCACACATACAAGCACGCACATCAGATTTGCACATGCCCCGCGTGAAACCGAGAAATATTTATGAACGTTTACACCATCCACAATACCTTGTCACGTCGCAAGAACAATACTAGATAAGTTTATATTTACGTCTTAAAGTGCCAACCATAAATTTAGTCTTATCGACTATAAGCTTAATAGGAAAGTATGTGTATGATTATTTTCAGGTGACGGTCGTCTTCTCGCTCCCCCCCCACACACACACACTCGCATGCACAAACACGAACACACAAACGTACACGTACGTGCACAAACACAAAGATCATGGCAAATTAAAGTCATATTTAAAATGTATATTTATGCTCATTTCGATAAATGTCACAATCATATCTGCTCTATATAGTAAAGGCTTTGCATGACCACAACAGTACAAGTATATAGTTATCTGGTAACCCTCTATTCTATCATCTTTGTCAATGTGACAGACTTCTGACCGAATTCTGTGTCACGAACTTCTGATCCACATCCGAAACTCGAATATCATATTTGAATTGAATTCCTTTGTTAGAACCCTCCAGTCGTGCACCAGCATGAGGAAACAATAGTGAGTTCATCCCTTGTTATGTAACTTTAGACAACAGTCGAGAAAGTTCGGATCAACAAACATACCTTGTGATCTAGTCACGTGATGCATTCATGCACTACGATAAATACTCTTAACGCGGTAATATTCTTTACTCATAACGCAAACCGGCTGACACACACCAGCTCTCGAGCATCTTAGTCGCCGAATACCTTGCTGAGTCTGAAAGGAACATAAGAACCTGTGTCTTGTGCAGTAATTCTACTTTAACAAGGTAACATGTCTACTTCTTACAATGATATTGCATTTTACTATTTGTATTTTTGTATATGAATTTATGTATGTATATTGTGCAAATTATTACAATTTTCCTCCGAGCATACGTGATTTGATAGAATGACTAAAGCCTAAAGATTTCATTGTATATAAATTAATTGTAACCTTTTAACCTTAATTCTCTTGTGCCGCAGAACGTCTGTGCATGTTGCGAATTTCTATGTAATTAAAATGATTCTCTTGCATGTAATTTCATTGTTAATTGTAAAGTGCTCATATTTAATTTGAATTATATTTTGCTCTCTTTGTATGAATTCCATTTTTGATGAAGTAAATGTTTGGAAATTCATACGTTCATTTAATGTTAAAAAAAACACACATGTGAATTATATTGTATCTTTTATGAATATAAATATATTGTAAAAGACACGCTGGTTGAAGATTTAAAACTAAGTGCATTGTATCAATCACGTGCTTAGATGGCTTGTGAATGTAAACGCAATTCACTAATAGAAACTACACTCTTCTTTCAGAGTGAGTTCTTCTCTACCTTATAATACGTTCTACGTATTATTGCAACCTTCACATCATGTTGGTGCATGTTCCTTTATTCAACCTTGGATGGACGACGTTACAATTCCGTACCGCCTTTGTTGCTGATGTTCTGCCATAACAGATCTCTAGCATAATAAGTCGAGAGACGGCAAATTACTGGAAGCTACGGATCGTATAGTGCAAGCATCGCTTGACACGTGGAAGGATCAAACTGACCTTAGACCACGTGTTCAGATAAGTAACTAACTGAATCCATCGAATGTGCTGGCAAAAATAACTTTCTTGAACATTAGCTTTCAAGCAGATTGAACTTGCCTTAGTTTAGATCTGAAGCTGTGTTTTCGTAATTGATTGTTATTGTTAAATATTAACTATTAAATTCTTTTATTGTTAATACCTCTTTCGTAGTGATTTTTATGCATATAGACCTAATCGTGGTTTGGATGGGGGATCGACTGAGCTAAATGTAACATTTTGAATGCATAAAGATTTAAGAGAGTGTTAACGGTTTCCAAGCCGGCTATTGTACACAAGTTGTCTGTTCGTGAATCTGTTTGTCTGTACTACAAAGGCGCATTTTCATAGGAGACGAAAGATAATTTGAGCAACCAGTCTGTTTAAGGAAAGAGGAGAAATTAATTTATCTAATTAAATTAAAGTTCTGTAAAATTCCTAAGCAGGGTCTTTAAATAAAACCTGGACATGTAACAGTCAATGTATTAATAATTGACATGAAGTTATGAAGTATATACCTAATCATAGGTATCATGGAGTACATAAAAAATAAAATCGCTCTTCTAATAAAAAAAAAAACCAGGAATCCTAATAAATACTTCTGTCTATATGTGATTCATGGTTGTCTTGAAATAGACATTTCAAAATTGTTATATTATAAATGTTAATGAATTCATAAATTAGAATTGATATTGAAATAGTGGAAACAACAGATAAATAAAACTTGAATTTAGGAGTTACACGATCGTGAAACTTATCTGGTATTATATTGACTAAGTTGACATGTTAGCATATGAACGGAAACGTATATTTCTACGTAGATAAGTAAATGGTTACAGGATGAAAGTAAGAGTCGGCAAAACGTTATGTAAATGTGGTCAACATTAGTCAGCTTGTTCTAGATTTCATTGTCAGTAAAAAAAAAAAAGAGAGAGAGAGAGAGAGAGAGAGAGGGAGTAAGGAAAATATAGTTAATCATTGCTGTATTTCCAAAGTCCGAGTATCCCATTGTAGTCATGTAGTTATGTACTCATGTCGTCGAATAGTCAAGTAGTCAGGTATTCAGGTACTCAAGCATTCTAGTGATCAAGTAGTCACTGTCAATTAGTCATGTAGTCAAGTATTCACGCAGTCAAGTAGTCAAGATTCCAAGTTTTCAGATAATCAAATATTCAGGTAAACACGTAGTCAAGTAGTCAAGAGTCCAAGTATTCAGTTAATCACGTAGTCAAGTAGTCGCATAAGTAGTCATGTAGTCATTTAGTCGTAGAATCCACATATTCACCTATGCACATTGTCACATAGTCAGGCAGCCATCTGGTCGGGTAATCAAGTAGTGAAGAGTCTAAGTATTCAAATACTAAGGTAACCACGGAGTCAAGTAATCAAGCAGTCAAGTAATCCTTGTGTCAAATAGCTTAGCAGTCCAGTAGTCAAATAATCAAGAGGTCAAGCAGTCAGGCAAGCAAGAATTCAAGTAGCAAGTGAATGTGTCATTAGCAGACACGCATGTGATCCATCGAACTGGACTTTGGCAGATGGATCGATCTGCTCTGGTGCTGCTTTGTAGTCGAAGTCAACACCCAGGATAAAGTGGTTCTGTTCTGACGTTGTATCCTTCTTACGCATGTGCATTGATGCATGTCTGGAGTAGTTAGTGGTTGAATGGGGATTCGTAAGTCAGTTGTTTGGATGAAAGTTAGTTAATATTTTGAAATTACATTATTCCTTAAGTAGGGAGTTCTACCTGTGAACAGAGAATTTATGTGTCAGTAGTGCATTTTTATAGCGGTATGTGAGTGGGGAAACGAATCCTAAATTTAACCACTGATAGTGATAAATAAACATAAAGAAATTTATTAATAATAAACATAATACAGGTCAAATGTACTATAGCAGCCACGCCTGCTGTAAAGAATTATTTTGTCTAATCACTTTGAATTTGGAGTGGCAAGAAGTCCGGTCATGAAAAGTGGCCATTAGTTTAATGGTGAGTTAACTGACTGATTGAGATGGACTTAGACATATTTCGTGCATTTCTGCTATTGATATGTTATACTTGTGTTTAATGTAGAGATGTATCATGTGAGTAGAATATTATTTCTAAAAATATAAAATGTTTATATGTGGTAAGCTAACCACTTGACATTGTTTCTGGTGAATACAGTCATAAAATTGATATGTTGTATTTATTATGATGTGTGCGTGTATAAGGCTAAAATAATGTTGCAGGAAACTGTAAATTGAAACTTGAATGAAGTTAGATATACACTGGATTCAAAGTGGTTGTTCCTTGATTATATTTTACAGAGAAAAAACCTCTTTTGTTTTCACCAGAATCTCCTGATTTACTGATTTATAAAATACTGCGACTATGGTATACTAAACGTTTCTATCCCCAATGAGTAAGTGTAAGGATACATTGCAGTTTGTTGATGTATGGTGGCAAAGTATGCTGACTAAATACAGGAATTTCTGATACAATGAAGTCACTGAAAATTGCTACATAGTTGTTCTTCTTGAGAGAGCTAATATGGTGTCGCATCCAAATTATCCTCGAGAGAATAGCAGCTCATCAGTTTTCTACAACATGCAAGAGAAGTATCTGAAACTGACAATTCCCATGGGACAATAAGCTTGTGACTTTGTTACGAAAGTGTATGAAGACTATTGTGGCAATCGAATAGACAAAGTCATGTACAAGCTATAATCACTACATTACTCCATTTCTGTTCTCTGATAAGAAATTACCCTGTGTATTATATTGACATTTGTTTGTTAAATCATAAGACTGTATAAACTTTGAAACTATGTAACATGGTTCATGGAAATATTGATGTCAAATATTCTTCTCATTGTATTTGTATTAGACTGTTGATTTAATAAATTTATTGTTATATCTATTGACCTTCTTACACATACGGATAACATGTTGGAGAAGAAAGTAGGTGGATGGTGGCTCTCTAAAGATACATCAAAAGACGGATTTGATAAGAAGTTTTCCAAGTTATCCTTTGATAAGAAATTTTCCAAAGACGGAAATATTGTGTGAAGGTAAATGTTTGTCTTTAATGTTGTGGAAGAGAGAAAACATTTACAGCGCCTGCAAATCCATCAAGTGAGAGAGACGAGTAGCGTCTTCAGGAAAATTATTAATAATTTAACAAGATTCTCTTCCACAATTTTAAAGACAATTTGTTACCATCAAACAATATTTTGTAGGTGGAAAACTTCTTACTAAAGGAGAAGACAAATCCGTCTTTTAATCTATATTTAGTGAACCCCATCCACCCACATTCTTTCCAACATAATTATTGTTATGAATACGTGTAAAAAGGTCAATAAATTTAACAATAAGTATATTAAATCAGCAATCGGCTCAATTTGACATTTAACAATTTTTATCACAATTAAGTTTAAAAATACGGATAGGCAAACTAACATCATGTAGTTGAGATTACACAATAATAGCCAATCTGATTTACTAGTCAGCAAAGAAAGCAGATAGTCCATTGGTATAAGACTAGTTATGTATGACTGTCAGAAATATTTAAAATCATAATCTCAATTGTTAACAGTCGCAAGCCTTGTGCTGTGCCGCTCACGTCATTTAAATCTCTAAAATTGATTGTTCACTGATAACGATTTCTTTTCTCACCGACAGAGTACATTACGTCACATCTATTAATAGACTGGAGAGGTAAACATGAATGGTGTAAGAATTTTCGTTTTATTATTCAATTTAGTGTGAAATGTAATGTGGACCATTTGAAGCAAACTGATTTTTTTTCAAGGGGAAGCAAGCGTTCGCGAAAATAAAAAGAGGCCCAGCGGGTACGTAAGTAAGCATGTTTTCCAAACTCACAGTCTTCAAAGATGTTTTGCCAAAACCATTAGTCTGCAATATGTGATAACGCTTACAACAATAAAAAAAAACATACCATACATTTATTTAGTAATGTAATTAAGGAATGCAAAAACGATGTTTTAGTCTCGATTCATTCATGCATAATATGTTTTCACTTGCACAAAACATTTGAATAAAACCATGCAACACATGCTTATATTTGATCTTTTTGTACAACGTAAAAAAAAGTAATTATTTTCTACAGCATCCATGAATTCTACGATTTTTACACTAGATCAGGCACATTATTTCAAACCAGAAACAATTATGTTCAACATCATATTTAATTATTTATAGTCTAAATTAATTACTTAATGTGTGGCAATTATTCACTTTGAGAACATTTGCCTTTCTTGGCAAGTCATATTTTACTTTTAAAATGTTAACTCCATATCAGTACTGCTGTTGGGACGATCAGTTTATGTTAATGCAGATATGGACGCCTAGAAACAATGTGACGTCATAAACATTCCAAACATGATAATAGAGATACATAGAAATACTCCAGCGCTGCAACCTGCAAAATAAATACAAATAAACAGTCGTCAAAAAAAAAAAAGATAAAAGATGTGACGGTTTAAAAAAATAAATGATAAATGGAGATAAATAGATCGAAATTGGCATAAGCAGAAATAAATAGGCACACGCAAACATACACTCACACACGTTCTCACACACGCACACTCACAAACACACACACATACATTATTTCATAAACATGTAAGCATAAGAAGGCGAAATACAAGCAAATGTACATAGGTATTTAAATTATCTGAATGCATGCTGACACGTTATACAGTAACAACGATGGCTGACTAATTGTTTGTTAGATTTATGTGTGCATGAATATAAAGATTTTATGAACACGTTGTTTATATGATTGTAAGCATGGATAGACGATATGTGCACATGTTATTCATGTGCTGATATCGCAGTCTTGAAACACTGGTTATAGACTGAATTTAACTAATAGCGTGTTATGTTTATCCTAATGTCACGGAAAAAGGGGAGAGTAATCATAAAAAATTATTTTTTATTTTACCTTATTTCCTCCCTTTGCTCTGTGACGTTTTGTGTACGTTTTTTTTAATGTAGGGAGTGGCTTGATGTTCATGCTTTGTTAGAATGTTAGAGAGAGTGAATGATTATTTCGTAATTCTAGTATTTTAAATATAGTCATTTGTTTGTTTATTTATGTTAGGGTTAGATAATTATTTTAATAATAGATAGAAGTTGTATTTAGTCAGTTTTTAGTTCTTAAATATAAATTTAATTAGGAACTATTTTCTTAGCCAATGCACCACTAGAATGAATGCATCAATGACAATAGGCATCCATTATTTCACATGCCTTTTATTTCTAGAAGGCCATGGAAGACTTGGGTTTCAAAGAATTACAGGGACTTTTTTTGTCAGTGTTGAGTGTATGCGCGTAGAGTGACAGTAGGAGCTACAGAGAGCTTAGACTTTTTTTGTCGTCACGTTCTGGCGCCATCCTTTTTGCCTAATTTTCATAATTAGCAAAATAGGACTACAGGAGTGCTCACCCTTCGTTGGCAGAGACTTTCATACATTGAAGTATCCTCATGGGATAGGACCAGCCGGCCTCTACCCACCCAGCCATAAGTCGGGCACCCTCCCTAGATTGTCAGCAGGAACCAGGGCTATCGTGTTACAAACTGGGGATTCTGAGACAAGTCTGGATGGGGCACTCTTCACTCATAGTTGGGTCTACACCACTCATTGGTTCATCAACCACCTGCTCTTCAGCGAGGAGTTGTACTTTCAAGATTTCATCAACCCCAAAGGGAAATCACCGGGTTCATCAACCTGCGTGCGTGCTGTTTTACCCCCCATCTCTGTCCAGGGGGAGGTCATCATTATTTTTGTTCCCGGTTTTCACCAAGGAACATTGTTGCTATTTCCTGTGACTGTGAGAGGAAAGGTGTAATTCATTTATTGGACTTGTATTCCATTTGTGGCCAGTGTGTTGGCATTTGTATAGTTGATATTTCCAGGACATAATTCTTTGTGGACAGTGCAGAGTATTAAAATTTCATTATTCTTCAATAACTTAAGTAGTAAATACTTAAGTTAGTGGTGAATTCATTTAGGTAGGTAAGTTAGATTAATTTATTAATTATTTAGAACTTTGAAACACTATGGACAATTCTTTATAGAGACATTCTTCTGCTTTAACATTGAACATTATTGCAGATTGGGTTTGCACCCCAAATATTTAGCTAGTATGATATAAACATTTTCCTATAAACATTTATTATTGATATTAGGTATTTACCCTAAACTGTTTACAAACATTTAATTTAATTTAAGATAATTTTAGTGTTGATATTTGCGCTCATCACCGCACTTTTCTGTATACTATTTGGTAGTATCATTGCGGTCTTCACCGCCAGATATATTGTTAATTTTGCTTGTTATTTTATTTTATTTTTATCACAAACACACACATAAGTATATAATAATTTAAAAATATATAATACCAGCAAAAGTAAAAACAAAGAAACTATAAGTACCACCATAGAAGAGAAGAAATGAAAACAAAATTGTGTACTAGAAAAGAAATAAGCCAAATTACCACAGCAACTCATTCAAATGGAAAACTGAAACAGGCATTAGTAAACAAATACATTTTAAATTACAGAAATATTAAGATCACAATAAAAGATGTTAAACAAAAGATACAAGGGACTCAACAGTTCCAAAAATATTCAATAGTGACCCTGGAAGACTATATCAAGAATTCAAAGTAATTCCCAAAACAGAACAACAGAGTTCAAACATTAATGACACCAGGATATTCTGGGAGAGCATTTGGAGCAACTCTCGTTCACATAATGTTTCAGGAAAATGGATTGAGGAACTGGAAAACGACCGTAAAGACATGCTGCAACAATGCAACATCACAGTCATTGAGGAAGATAAGATAAAGTTAATAAATATGGCAAACACGAAAGCATCTGGTATAGACCAAATACAACTATTCTGATTGAAACACCTTCAGTCTTTACATATTAGAATTACTGATCAACTGCAAAAAAATTCTAAACAATCCAGAAACCTTACTAACCTGGATGATAAAAAGGAAAAACAAGCCTCATTATGAAAGATCCAGAGAAAGGCACAGTACCAAACAACTACATGCTTATCAACAACCTATAACTTACTGTCCGGCATTATATCTGATAAAATAGTGTCCCATTTAGAAATAAACAAATTATTATCAAATGAATAAAAGGGTACAAAGGACCAACTGGTGATAGATAAAGCTATAGTTACTGATAGCAAGAAACAAAGAACAAAATCATCTTTCCATACCAAGGATTGACTACCAAAAGGCATTTGATTCAGTTCCAAATTCATGGATACTTCAAACAATGAAAATGTATGAAATATCAACTTCACTACAAAACCTTATACAAGTATCAATGACAAATTGGAAAACCACCCTAACATGCAACAATATAGAAATTGCATAAGCAATGAAAAAAGAGAACCATCATTGTTTTAACTCCAAACTTTCTCTGTATGTGGCTTGATCAGGTCGAAAACCACGATGCTCACATAACCACTACAATTGGTACAGTTGATTGATCCAGCTGAAAGAAAAGTCCATTTCAACTGTTACCTGCATTTTGTTGGTCTGCATCAAAATAACATCAAACCACATTTCATTAACAAGGTTCATGGGACTGAACCACTAACTCTGTTCTCAAGCTGAAAACTGATTCTCCTTTGGTCCAGTTAAGTCAAATGAGAAAGTTTTCAAGCATATTGTCTTTAACAAACACGTCTTTACTGTATATTGCCATTGCTTTATCTAGCATTGCGTTAGGCCAAACTCCAGGCAATAGAACTCTTGTGATGACGTGATATGGAGACATATTTTACTTTTATTAGAAAGTTTATGTTGCAGTTTTCCTATTTTTGTGAACTTTATCTCTTTATTAAATTTGTTTAATCTTTCTTACTCTGACGTTCAGTGTATCGTCCCATTACATGATATATGTACTAGTGATAGGGACAGCATCCACCACATGTGGCAGGGGCTCCGATATAGTTATTGTTTATCATAGGACTAGAAAGTTTGTAATGTGTCATCTTCGTTCTGCATTCTTGCATCTGTTTATTATCTGTGTGGTATGTGTCTGAAAAGCAGGGTTAGTTTCCAGAAGCTGGTAGGGAATAATTAACCAATCTCATTTTTCTCCCCTCCTGCATTCACGTAATCAACAATATGACACAATAATCAAGTCCGGTTCATATTTGTTACAAGATGAAAAGGTAAATATTTGTTAATATTAGTGTTTTTATTTACTACTGTTTTCTGTTAGTGTTGTGTTTGTATGATCATGTCTATATGAAGCGGTAAAACATTGCACTATTCTAAAAATAGTTTATACTAGAAGTAATTTAGGCCTATTATGGACACATGCATGTGATCTAAACATGAGAACATAAAACCAGTATAATTAGAACTATGCTAGAAAGAACATAAAATCAGTATAATTAGAACTATGCTAAAAAGAACATAATACCAGTATAGTTAGAACTATGCTAGAAAGAACATAATACCAGTATAATTAGAACTAATCTAGAACGAACATAATACCAGTATAATTAGAACTAATCTAGAACGAACATAATACCAGTATAATTAGAACTATGCTAGAAAGAAAATAATGCCAGTATAATTAGAACTATGCTAGAAAGAACATAAAACCAGTATAATTAGAACTATTCTAGAAAAAACATATTGCCAGTATAATTAGAATTATGCTATAAAGAACATAATATCATTATAATTAGAACTATGCTAGAAAGAACACATTGCCAGTATAATTAGAACTATGCTAGAAAGAACAAATTGCCAGTATAATTAGAACTATGCTAGAAAGAACACATTACCAGTATAATTAGAACTATGCTAGAAAGAACACATTGCCAGTATAATTAGAATTATGCTAGAAAGAACATAACTTAAATTTCACGTCACATCTCAAGGAATGAAATAAGGTACAACACTTATACCATTCATAATATACAGCCACACATAGAAAACCGTAACTAATAAGTGTAACACAAAACGCTTACAGGTATGCATTCACAGGAAAAATGAAAGACATTTTACCTAGCCGTTCAGATGAGGACATTTTGGCAGGCTCGTGTGCCTCAAACACTCTACCTTGCATCTGCGTCGAAATAGTCGAAAGCAATGGTGTGGTTGGAGCTGTTTGTACTGTAGTTGTAGAATAAAGGGTAGATAGATTAGCGATTAAACGATCAATGAACGGATGTTCAGTCTTCGTTGGTGGATCGTTAAATGTGTTATCTGGTCTGTAAAATGGTGCACAGGACCGGCAGCAAACTTTCCTGACGATTTCAAAGGCACACAACTCCGAGTCTAAGTTAAGCATGAAACATGGCAACCCTTTATAGATTGGGCCAGCCCTATCTCCGAACACGCAATTATCTAGTAACCAGAAGTAAAGACAACCAAAAATATTTTATTTTTCATTGTACAGAATTAAATATTTTTTTAGAGAATAATCCTCCTCAGAAATTTGCATTCAAAGAACTTACAGTACTAATAAATCAAATTCAAGAATGTGTCTTTTCAAAATTTACAACAGTAACTCGTACATACATATATACACAGTCACAATTACACTATCCCACTAACATACCAAAAGAAAAAATGAGAGGCCTTTAATCATATATATGTCCTTTCTGTCTCCTATTTTTATGCTTATATATACTGGTACACACACACACACACACACACACACACACACACACACACACACACACACACATACACACACTCACTCACACACACACACATAGACACACATACACATCGACACACATACATACATACACACACAAACATGTGTGTGTCAGTAATTTTCTGTTCAAATACATTTACGTAATAAAAATTATTTTCAAAATCTACATTGAAAAGTGGCAATAATGATCTCTAGTTTTTTTAATGTGCTTTGTGTTTAAAAAAACTCTTTATTTATTCCAACAAGAACCACACGGATGTCTTATATTAAGTGTTCTGTGGGATACGAACCGTCAGCAGGAGGCGCTCTGCTGTCGTAAATGCACTGACCGCTTACACACCACTGCAACAAATGTAATTAAGGTAAGTAATTTGCCTGTTACCTTTCCAGTTTTCATTTTGGTACTAGTATTATGTAAAGTGTGTATAAAGAATAAAATAGATAGCAATATTATGCTTTAGAATTTTCTCTAAACGGCTGTGGTGTGGGTACGAAATGATGAAAATCAATTTTAATAGTTAAACTACGACACGGACGACATTATGTAAAGCAAACTATTTCCTCTTTCCACAACGTAGTTTGTAGTGTGAACTGCAATAATACAAAATAGTACAAATCTAAACAAACCTGGCCAACATATTATTAGGAGTGAACTGAAACAATACAAAAATAGTACAAATCTAAACAAACCTAGCCAACATATTAAGAGTGAACTGAAACAATACAAAATAGTACAAATCTAAACAAACCTAGCCAACATATTATTAAGCAGTCACAATTATAAGTTTGCCACTGCTCATGTGCTGTAAATTATTTGAATGTTGCCGAATTTAGTTTTCTTACTCTCTGGAGAACTGTATGTTTTAAACTGATCGGATTTAAACCAGAGGGGCAGCTCAGACAACTTGTGAACACTGCTCTATGTTCGGGGCCAGAACCTCTTGAAAAGAAACACTCTGACGGGACATGCACTCCAGACTGTAGATATGCACGTCTAATACCTGCAGTACGTTCAACAAAATGTCTGTCTCGTAATCGACAGCATATGTACCAGTGTTTAACATTTTGTCCAGGCAGACAATGACTAGCTAGTATTTTAGAATGCCTTTCACTTCGAACGAACTGTTACTGATTTTAATTTGCTACGGTCTTGCAATATACACGTCTCTGTCGAAAGGGTGACGTCATCGACCCCGTATGTATGTATATATATATATATCTTCATTCAACTTGACTCATGCATTCCAAGTAAGGTAATTAAATCACAAGTCTGTTCATCACCATCTTAAGAAGGTAAAATATTGGTCTTCGCATTCTTAGGAGAGTCATTAAAATAGATTATAGATTTTCGCCATCTACGCAATGTAATTAAAAAAGTACTATTGATTATCACCATCTTAGCAATGTTATATAACCACAACATTGATCACCACCATCTTAGCAATGTTATATAACCACAACATTGATCACCACCATCTTAGTAGCATCAGCCTGGTGCTATTGTCGTGAGCGTATTTCTACTAACTTTGTCATCATACTGATAACATTAAATGTGCAAAAGGTCATATAGCCTGACTAAAGCTCTCCAATAATAATCAATAATTATCTTCCAGCGAACTCAATTCAACAGTATAAATGATTTCTTTGAACTTGTAAGTTAACGTTTGTATAATATGCTTGAAGATAATCCCGAGGTTGAATTCATTAACGTGCGAAAATGCATGTGAATTTAGGTTACATTATTTCACTTATGACAACCTGACTTAAAATCCCTGGACATTAATATTCGTTGTTACAGTTTCAAATTATGTATTATTATAATTATTGTAACTAAGTATAATTTTGTTTTCAAGTTTACTATTATTGTTTGAAAACAATAGACTTCATTTCTTTATTTTTGTCTGATTGCATGTAGTTATGCCTTTTTATGAATATCAGTACTGTATGACTTCATGTGATATTGTTTGCACGGTACAAAGTGAGAGGCCCAATCGTAACAACTGAATTAGTGAACAGATATTAGGATACTAATGACTAAATTACCTCCACTAAATTAACAAATAACTGAATACCAACACCCTTACATTTCCGAACGGTCTGAAGTAGACAAACATCAAAGTACGAAAAGTAATTATCATTTGATATTCATTGAATCGAAACAGTTACCTTCCTGTTTCCGCAAGTCGTTCCCCTTGCTGCCACACTTCTATAGCACACATCACTAAATGGCTTTGCACAGAACATGGTTGTACAGATGTCTGATGGTTTTCCAGAACGAAATATCTAAACAATAAAACTATAAATTTCATGTAGGGCAAAATTAAAGTAATGCAAAATATAATATAATTCCTTTAAGCCACATAATTGTGAGCACTACACGTGACAATATCTGTCGCGGGTGAGTTGTTGTTTAATTGTTGTTGTTGTCTGACTGTCGCTGGCCTCTCTCTCCTCGGTCAAAGGGCGAGGGTCAGGTCAGATACCGCGACTTGCTGGATCACACCGAGTGACTTAAGGTGTTAAAATAAATCACTCTCACATACAGACACCAATGATGTTCTTATGGGGAGATAATTTTATTCTGCATGTGGGGCAAAGTGTGAAAATCAGCGTGTATGTAGATATGATCACACACTGATTCTTTTCCCCAACCATTCTACCCTCTACTTAAATTAACGAGTGTTGATCTGATTTATTTTATTAGAACAATCAGAAAAGAACTTTAATAATTATCTTGGGACAGTAAAGGCATTTAGAGCTACAGTGGATTTCTGTTCTAAGAGTGATGAGGAATGCCAGTTTCAAAGAGAGTAATATTGGAGACAAGGCCAAATGATGTATTGATGTAGCACACAGTAAATCCGATAAGTGTATTTTATTTCTGCCCAAAAATGTTTTTCTTTTCTTTTGCGACACTCAGGATATATTGATATAAATACAATTATTTTTCTACTCTCTCTCTCTCTCTGTCTGTCTCTCTCTTCCCCTTACATACACATAAATGCACATACAATCACACAAACACACACAAATGCACGTACAATCACACAAACATACACACATATAATTGCACATACAATCACGCAAACATACATACATAATTGTATATACAATCACACAAACATATACATAATTGTACATACAATCACACAAACATACACATAATTGTACATACAATCACACAAACACACACATAATTGTACATACAATCACACAAACACACATAATTGTACATACAACCACACAAACATACACATAATTGTACATACAAACACACAATTATACACGCATCATTGCACATACAATCACACAAACATATACAATCATTTGCACGCGTGAGTGCACATAATAAAGAATGGACTCTTGTTTGCGAAAAATTCAAATAGTTCTTCTGCATGGAAGTGAACAGAAGACATATAGCAAGAAAATAACTACGCTCTGATATCTGTGTATACATTATTAGTATTAATTGCTATATAAGGCAATATTTATTTTAAATAGCAAGTATTTTTCACAGAAACATTTCAGTTCTCTAACTTCGGTGAAAAGAAAACGCTATTTTAAAAATAAAAATACTAAAGCTGTAGAATTACCAGGCAATGATAGGAGTCTTGTCCATATATTTGGCGGCACTGTTCATTGGCATCGTAAATTTGGCCGGGCATCATTGTAGACACGTCAGGAATGTCTGGACTGGTCGGAAGAACATTGAACAGACATTGCTGCCCTCTCCTGTTTATAATAAACGTGTTCAGTGAAGGCCACAGTATCAGGAAAAGCTACTCACGTCCTCACATTGTCAATAAATATTGCACGGACATATATTATTATATGAATGTTATTGTGACGTAATTATATTAGCGATTAGTGACAATGACTATTTCCAACTAAGTGAATATATTAATTATGACATAAAACAAAGAAGAGAAATGGCCACCCATAGGCGGATAGGAATTATGAATTTATGCCGAAAGTTTTATGTGCTACAAGCAAAAGTAATATTATCCTTGGTTTAAAAAAAAAAAACACAAAATAATTTGGTCTCCTACCGGCTGCCCTCGTTCTTAATAATCCTTGACATAATTGTTTTCTTTTTTGTTTATATTTTGTTTCTTTGTCGAATAGCTGATTTGTATAGAAAGTATTCCAGTAAAACCTTAGCCAAAATAAATATAAAATCATCATTAATTTTCAACATGTTGCTGTTCTTTCACTGTTTCTGAGATTTTCATTTGGTTTCTACTTCGCTTCAAATACTTTTTTTTTTGCCGATTTTTAATATCAAAATTAGATATAATATATTTTATTAATATGAATAGAACATTGAGAAGAGTACTTGTGAAGTAAAGAATTCATATCACATATTACTATGCTTAAACATCCGAGTATTAATGAACATATTAAATTTCATAACCAATAAATATTATGACTTCGGCTGTGTCCATATTTATTTGGTCATGTCGGGATCTACAATCAGATATTCGGAACTTGTGCTATTGTTGAAATCACAAAAGTTGGCAAACTTACGAGGTGAGTGATAATTGAACAGAAAGTATTGAATTGCAGCTGAAACATGTTGATGCTGAATTATGTTTTATTCTAAACTGTGCATTAAATGACCATGTTTCTGCCTTATGAAGTTTGTACGAATTAAGACGAACAACATTATATGCAGGTTGAAGTAAATTTGAGGATAGGAGAGAAAGGAATCGTAATAGTTTAATTCATTCTATTTATAGTCGTGTTTAATTCTTCTATTTCAAAGGAGTAGCACGCTTTGCTTAGGTCCCTTTAAACATTTTATATCTGATTTAGATTTCGTTTGGTAATTTAGTATCTTCCACTCGTGTTCAGTGTTAACGTGACTATTGATGCGTGCTGGTAATAATGTATCACTTGTGCCCAAACTAGTAGTGATGAAGAATCAATTCTTTTATCTTCTGGGCCGACATATAGGAAATACTGAAGGTCTTTGTATGTTGCTACCAAGACAAATTTTAATCTTCAATTCTCATCAACTACAATATAGTCGGGATGAAAGGATGTAGTTTGATTATAGTTTGTGCAAACAGCTGTGAATTCTACATTCAGTGTGTGGAATTATTTATATATTTTCTACGCTTGTTCTAGGATTATAATTTATTTATTTGCTTGAGTATCTCCAGTGTAATTATTTTTAATAACAATTTTGCGTAAGACACCTTCGTATAAAAGAATTATAAGATGCTCACAGAAGGAAGTGTATTCCTGAATCTATGATTCCACGTTTTCAAGAAGCAATACCCTGGCTTGGTGTGGTGCTTCACTTTCATTGTGAGACTTAACAGTGAACACCGCTTTGACCGGAATTACGAACAATTAAACAGAAACGTTTCAAAAGCGCACGATCAAGTCTTTCTACATTGTTCCAGCAGGCTATACCCATTCAGTACAATTTCTTGTGACTCCTTATCTCTGTGACAGGAACATATATTTGGATAGGATGGTATAGCCAATCATCAATAGTGAACATTATTTTGTTAGTATTTTGCTAAACAAATATGTGTATTAAATTTTCAGTCTATACCGTTGATCGTATGACGCATAAACAGTTCATATATATTATTATTATTACCTATATATATTTATTGTATATAGGTGTCATTATGTAAAGGAATTAAACAGGCGTGGGAAAGGCTTAGTGAATATTTAAATCAGAAGGATGTAAGTAATGCATTGCAGAAATAAATCCCTTGGTATTGGCTTGTGTGACAAATAAGTATTTACTCGTCTAAAAGTTCCAGCTAATGGCATTAGCTAAGCAGTAATTAAAATATAACTATCTATTTATATTTCACACATTTGAGTATTGATTAAACGAATATCTGTGAGAAATATTTTCACTGATATCCCTATTTGTCATTTTAGTGTATGTATTATTGCATGAGGAAAATGTAATGTAATTTTTCTCGTTATTATTGCTATAATTTAGCTGTTTAAGGTCGATGCTCTGCATATTCAATGCAACATTCATGAGAGTTAGTGCAGGTTGTTTTTCTAGATTTTCATTGTATGAAATTACCACTGAAGTATTGCCCACTCAAAAGGACCAGAAGTATTGCCTAGAAATTCGAGAGCCAACGTCACTAAAATTAGGCACATCTAATCGCCTGGAGTCGTACTGACTAAGCTAGCTAAGTGATGTGACGAGTGTGACAAATTCTGTGTCATGACCTCGTGACCCAATTGCTCGTTTTCAAAATTAAAATTTGGAAGGGACCTTTGTTGAAATTCACCCGTGATACATCAGTATCGAGAAGCTTCTAGCAAGGTCAGATTGTTGCATAACTTTAGGCCATTGTCCAGCACCTTCGAGATCAACAACATACCACGTGAGCGGTCACGTGATGCGTTCAATGCAGTTTTATAAAATATGATCACACGCGCGAAATCCGTACTCGCACCCCAGGATCGGTCGACGCCACAAGTCAGCTAAATTAGCTCCGTCCGCCGCATTCCGAGTCGTACGAGAGAGAAGAAGAACCCGCTAAAGCAGTAAATCTACTTTTAAGAGGTAACAATAACACGTCTACTTCTTACTAATATTTATTGCATTTGTTGATTGTATTTTGTAATTGAATTGATGTATGTATTTTGTGCAGCTTATCGCTATTTTAGCCAAAGCACTTGTTTCGATGTAAAAGGACAAATCTAAAAGTTATTGTATATAAATTATTGTAACTCCTTCTTAGCTTTAATTTATATAAATCTTAAATTCCATAGTGCCGCCAGTATGTCTGTGCACGTGGTGAATTCTTCTTTGTAATTCAAATTGTTCTTGCATATAATTTTTCGTGTAAAATTGTAAAGCATTCATGCTTCATTTTGAATTAATCCTTTGTGTGAATTCCAATTTTTAATGCTGTAAATATTTGGGAATTCATACGTTCGTGTAATGTTACATGTAACACACACATGAACCACAATGTATATTTAAATATAACCATATTTGAATTGTAAACGACACGATAGTCAAAGATTCTAAATTCAGAACCTTTAAACAAAGAAACATGTGCTTGGGTTTTGCGAATATAGACGCAAATAGTTACAGAGCCCAAATCCTTTGTTTCAGCCGGGTTCTTATGTTATTCCTCTCTACCTTCGTACTTCTTGAGTCGTACGCCGACTCGGGTATCTTCATGACCCATACGTGAACTACGTTGAAGTACATTGTGTTGACTACGGTTAACGATCGTCACAAGTACATTAGCGATGCAGTAATTGAGTGGACGATTGACTGTTATGCTATGCAGTATTGACGATGAGCCAAAGTGATGTGGACAAGTTCTAACCAGTTGAACCCCACATGCGACCAAGAGTGTAGTTAAGTATATCTACTGTGGTCCAGGATCAAGTGAATATTTTGGCAGAAATTCTCGTTAAAACAAATAACAAAGACGATAGAGCAAGAAATAACATTTGTATTGAATCTAGACTTCGTGCTCGTGATTAATTGTTGCTGTTAATTGTTAAACTTATTAAATCTTATTTCATCTTGTTAAGAACCTCTTTTTGTAGTAATTTGTATGCATATAGACCAAAAAATGTGGATTGGATGGGGGCTGTTTGAGCTAAGCGAATGACGTAATGAATGCATATGAATCTAAGAGAGTTTTTAACGATTTCCAATCTAGCTAATGTACGCAAATTATCAGTTCGTAAATCTGTGATCTAGACTACAAAGATGCATTTTTAATTTAGTCGAATGATGATTTGAGCAACCAGTCTGTTTAGGTTAAACGAGAGGAAATTAATTTAAATAGTAAATTAAAGTTCTATAATTTCCTAAGCAGGGTCTCTAAATAAATACTGGAAACGTAACAAGTGACAATAAGTGACAGTTGACTGACGATGAGTGAAAAATGAGTGGCAATGAGTGATAGGTGAGTGACGATGAGTGACAGGTGAGTGACAATGAGTGATAGGTGAGTGACAATGAGTGACAGGTGAGTGACAATAATACCTGACAGGTAGAGACACCACTAAGGGAACATCATATTTAACCAACAGCTGAGTTCTGGTCAACTGGAAGTTAACCAATAGAATTTACTAAAGTACATGGCACAAGTCAAAACCAAAAATTAATTCATTTGCTACATTTACTCTCAAAATTTCGTCTTCAAGAAAAGGCATGTTCAAGACACCACCACCATCATTTAAGGTGCACTTGGTGAAGGCTGTATTAAGAACTTGAGACAGCAGCACCTTGTTGTCATCGTAAGAGTCCTAAATCATCTTAACTTTATTCCCTTTTGCTTCTTTGGCCTCATTTGGTTTTTGCTGACAATATATGAATCAGATTTATCTGTAATAATCTAATTTTATGTACTTGGTTTCAGAAACAGAATTCAACTGTCGACAGCCAAATAACTAATATATTGTTCAGTATTGGCTAAATACGGTACTTGTAATATTGTTTTATTATTAGTGCAGACAAAAATGCAGTATTAAGATTAACAGGCAATTACATAGGTACATGATCTTGCTTGCAGGATTTTCTCCCCCTGTCCCTTGGCTAGTGGTGTAAGAATAATGCTAAAGACGACAAAATCGGTGTGTGTCCTCCTCAGTTCACAAAAGCAATTGAACAGAAGAACAGGCCGTATGAAGTTGATCAGTTAACTTGAATGTATTTTTCATTTCGTTAATCTAACCTCGGCCAAACGGAAGTGTGCCGAACTCTGACAGGTCCAGCTATAGTAAACATGAGAAAGTTAAACTTTGACCAAAAGTATGCATCACTGAAGGTGCGTGGATGGGGGTAACCATGACGGCTGAGTGCTTCAATGGGATCACACACTCAGAAGTCCGGGGGTGGGGGGGATAAACCTGTGAAAGAGATAAGAATGGGAAGTAGCCTTGACCCCTTAAGGTGAGACTGGCCAGTCTTTAAATAGGGGAGACAAACGGTGCTTTTTTTGAGTTGATGACACATCTCCGTGTGTAACTGAAGTGTGAAGATAGAACGAAAATTTTGTATGAATGAAACACCTAAGAAAAGGCTTTATTCAAAAATAGAATAAAGGAGATTGTGTGGAAAATCCATGAGATACTAATACAGATGATGTTTCTGATCCTTTTGGTTTCCCTGAAGGGATAAATGTACGTGTTACTATTTTATGAATTTTATGATTAATATTTTGTGCAGAGCATAAGCAGAATAATGTGTCACGTATAAGTAATTCACATTCTATTTTAGCTTAGTGAGACTGTGCTAAGAGAAAATAGATTTAGCCAATGCACAAGAACACTAACAGTTTGCATATAGCAAATTCTGCCTTTATTAATTGCAGGATCTTTCTTTCTTCCTTCCATCCATCTATTCATCCAAGTATCTGTTGGACTGTTCATTTGTTGATATCTCCGCCTGTTGGCTTTGTATTAACGTCCGTATATTATTTTGCTTGGGAGCCAAAATGTATACCCAGAATAGATCTGTAACGTGATCCCTAATCCACACGTCATAAATATTAGATAGATAGATAGATAGATAGATAGATAGATAGATAGATAGATAGATAGATAGATAGATAGATAGATAGATATTGGAACGAAAATGTACGTTCATTGGGGCTTTAATAAGGGCATTACGTATTAAATGAGATGTGGAATGTTAAGCTTTGAATGCGGTTGTCCATCACAAGTACATGTGTGTGTGTGTGTGTGTGTGTGTGTGTGAATATTTATAATTATAATTAGAAGTGAGTTAATGATTATTAATTTGAAAATGTAATTATGAAGACAGGTTACGCCATATTAATATTGTACAAAATAAAGCATAAGCATCAGCTGACTTCTACATGTATTTTCCTCATGTCTTTGTCTTCATGATGCGTGCCGGGGTTTATATGTTCTTGTATATCTGCTTACTTGCACTTGCTTGAATTAGTCAGTCCCTAAATGTCCCTTTATTTGTAAGTTTCTGTGCTTATCTCTCTCTTTCTCGCCCCCCCCCACCCCCTCTCGTCATATGTAATAAATATTGTTAACTATGTGTGTGTGTGTGTATGTGTGTGTGCGTGTTATTTATTTAAAATTCGATTGTTCAAAATTCTTCAATTAGTTTTTAATTGCATGTATTGTTGATTGGCTATTGAATTAATCATTTTCTTCTCGACCATTTCAAATAATGCATTGTAATTAAATTCGCATTTGGTATGATACAATTCATTAATAAAGATTTTTCTTTAATATCACGTAGCTATTATTTTTATTGGTTAAATTCCTTTAGTTTTATTTTTAAACATTTTTACATGCTGGATATTTATCATTGTAGCAACGGATTGAGTATATTTTGTTTGTATTCGCATCACTGAGTACACGCTTACACATATCTCTGTTGGGCATGATTAGTTTTAAAGTGGAAAGACAGTAATTTTGTGTAAATAATGTATATTTAAGTAAATACAGATAAGTGAAAACCGTTAACCCAAGACACATATGCATGCTGACAAACAATGACGATAAATAGTCTTAACACAAAGACACAGACTGCAACCAGATTGACCAATGCAAGCGATTGTCCTTCGTACTTACGTAGTTTGTGCTAATCCCGTAATGAACGTACTAAAATAGCTGGTACTGCAAGGGGAGAAAATCCATGGGTCTAACATAAGTTTGGTGTCATTAATGTAAGTACTGACAGCTGTCATGATGTACTGGTCTTCAGCTCTGCACGTATTGTTGTCACCATCATGTTCCGCAGATAAGCTGTGACATACAATTCAAGTATTATCATTGGACGTTGACAGTGAGTATACTGTTCAGAGAATGCTAGCTATTCATCAGTGTCAGTCGAAAGTACAACTTCGCCCGGCATCACGTCACTAAACATTTAAAAATTAAAATAACGACAAGGAATAAAACCTAGATACACAAGGGGTATAGGAAGCCTAGTACAAAAAAACACATTTAAGGTATTTAACCAAGCCACTCCAAGATACTAACAGGATGTTTGCTAGAATTACAAGACCTAACAGGATAGACCACCCAGAGTTGGACCCTTAGATTTGATGTATCTATCTCTTTTATGTATCTCCGTCCAGGAGGCCTGAACTGGGCCATTGGTCCAGATGGCGGGAGAACTGCTGTGCTGTTCCCCGCTGTCCACTGTGTCCCCACTGTGTCCCCTGCTGTCTGGCTGTCCAAGACAATGATTGCAAATAAACTGAGGAATGGAATGGAGGGAAGTTACATGCCAGAGCACAGGAAACGGTTCAAGATCAAAGGGTCTTTTGTAATTAAAAACAGGGGAATGGTTAGTCTCAAGGAACCACACGGTAGAATGGAAAAACCTTTAAATATCCATGTTTAATGAATTATCACTGAGAATATCCCTTGCTCCGGCAGGAAGAGGCGAGTCCCAGAATTTTGGTCTGGTATTTTGGAGAGAGAAATTGTTGAATATAAAGTTTAGAAAGACTCCACTGAGTACAATATTCTAAGGAAGGATCTATTGTACTCCAACCAGATTACCTTTGATTTTTGTGGTTTGAAGAACGTGGAAAGTATGTGTGACTAACTTTTAATCTTAGTTAAAACTTTGTGTAATAATAATAGAATGTTTGAGAGTAATTTATGCATTTTTAATTCATATTTTCCTTTCAGCTTAGTGTCAATGTGCTCAATTAATAGCTATTGTCACTTTGAATGCTTTCTTTTGTAGTCAGCAGTTTCTTACACTGCATTCCAGAATCACCAGGTCACTCAGATCACCGAATCAACAGATCACTGGGTCACTCAACTATCTGAGGGCTCCTAAGACGGTCGACCGATTCTGTTGTGCGTGCAAAGTGAAAGGGGAGGAGCTAGCTAGCGCTGGTCAGCTAAGGGTTGCTGATGTGAAGATTTGTGTGTTGGGTGCTGGTCAGCTAAGGGCTGCTGATGTGAAGATTTGTGTGCTGGGTGCTGGTCAGCTAAGGGCCGCAGCTGTGGAGATTTGTACATTGGACGCTCGCTCAGCGTTGTACTGGCTTTCGCCCTTGGGACTTTTAAGCTAAGTATTCGAACTCAGGGCATTGAAAACGAGTGTATACATATATGTTGAGATATGAGATTCGTGCAGAAAAAGGAAATATATTAGGAAGAGAAAAATTGACGTTGAAAATAGCTTTCATTCGACAACAAGTTACATTCTTAGGGGAGGCTAATTAATTCCCTGATTTGGGTTAGAACCACTCTACATTTGTAACCTGTCATTGTTCTTTCTCTTATTTTTATTTTCTTTGAATTTTATATAAATTTTCTTGTTAAATTTTCATTAGTGTTGTGTCAATTTCATTATCATTTTCATCTAATATGATTTTATAAGTGTCATCGTCATGTCTTTCTAATGTATACTTTGTCTTATCTGTCATCTGTCTTATCTGTGAGGAATTTTTCCTCTAGGGGCTCATACGAGTTACCGGAAGTGACGTCCTCGACTGTTGTCCAGTCATAGATATTTGTATTTATGGGAGGTGCCAACAGTCGGAATAATTTGAAGTGCTCCAGATTATCATTACTAGCTATAGTAGGAATAATTTTAAGCAGGTGCCCGAGTATATTATTGCTAGCTATACAACATAATAATTTAATCATGTGCCAAAGTATATTCTTGCTAGGTATACAACAGAATAATTTTAAGTAGGAGACCGAGTATACTATTTCAAGCTATATGACAATAATTTTAAGTGATCGAGTATATTATTACTAGCTATAGTAAGAATAATTTTAAGTAGGTACTCAAGTATAATATTATCGCTAGCTAAACATCAAAATAATTGTAAGTGCCCAAGTATATTACTGTTAGCTATATGACAGAATAATTTAAATAGATGTTCGAGTATATTATTGATACTTATATGGCAGAATAATAATGTAATTAGATGCCCTAGCATATTATTGCTAGCTGAACAACATAATAATTGTAAGTAGATGCCCGAGTATATTATTGCTAGCTGTACAAAATAATAATTGTAAGTAGGTGCCCGAGTATATTATTGCTAGCTGTACAAAATAATAATTGTAAGTAGGTGCCCGAGTATATTATTGCTAGTTGTACAAAATAATAATTGTAAGTAGGTGCCCGAGTATATTATTACTAGCTGTACAACAGAATAATTGGAATTATGTGCCCGAGTATAGTATTCCTATCTGTACAACAGAATAATTTTAAGTATGTAACTCAAGCTGCCTAAGGAACAGTAAAACTTTCAGCAGAACATACTCCTACCTATGGCCGAGTTCGTGTGCAGCAGTATGTATACACTTGAAGCCACCTGGATCTTCAATGACGGCTGTACCAAGAGTGTTACATAATTTTCCAGTATAGGACAGCCCTGTTATCACGAAAATACATCAATATTACCTTATTAAAATAAACTTTACCTATACATGTTAAAATGTAATTTTTATAGTTGCAAGTTTCATTTACGTAAAGGTTGTTTACACATTTTCAGTTTCCTGGAAAAGATTGTATATTTTAATATTATAACGAAAAGAATAATAAAGCTATTCTTCCATTATTGTTTGTGTGACAAATACTTCCACCCCATCTTTTATTTGTCACTTGTTCTTTTATATGTACGATCCATATCTGTATTTTTATTTATGAAATACCTTTTTTGTGATAATTTTGCAGCACTTGCTTATATTACTGACATGTATCTGCTCTGTGCACTGCACATTGAGTACACGTGCAATGTGGAAAAGAAACAGGACCCTCCTAAAATGGATTATTAGACATTGCCCAGAGTGCTATTGTAACTGACTGACACAGGTCGTCATTCAGAGTGGAACTCAATAGTGTAAATTCCTGCGAATGCATGAGTCGGTTCAAATCTTGTTATAATAAACAACTTTGTGCATGATGCAAGTTCCTAAGACACTAGCCAGTTAGGGTCAGCCAATGTTCGCATACTGGCCAACTATAGTTGGCCAATGGCCATATGTTGATCAACTATAATTGACCAGTGTCCATCTGATGGTCGACTGTAGTTGACCAGTGGCTGCTGGGTGAAAACAGAGGGAAATTTGTGTTGTAAAAGATATGTCTGTTCACAATCACTAACATGTCTTGCACTATCTCTGACTGTCTCTGTCACCAGGAAGTTAGTTGAAATGGCATCACTTTGAATATGTCACAGAGTTATAAGTCTAAAACTGTAATTTTCACACCTCTTTGCTGCTAAACAGAATATACATTTTCTTTCTTTCAGCTGAGCAACAATGTATTTCAATTTTCATATGTAATGTGTGTTGTTCTAATTCCAATATATAATTGTTATTCTGTTCAGTAGAAATAATATGCAATTTATGCTGTTTGATTTATTTGTAATTAACAGCTATTCATTGTGAAAACTTTGTAGCGAGTCTGACAACAAATGTGGATCTCTGTAGAATATCATTTATGAGTTAGAGCCATTCTTATAAACTTGATCTGTAAAATGTTGGTTATGACGTAGGAATTTCTATTTTCATTGTTTGGTCTGTAACTCTACTTTGTTGATATGGCATAACTGTATCTGGAAAGTGTACATGTAACTTTAATTCATTAATACCATGACCATATAACTGTATCTAGAAAAGCATGTACTTCGTGAAAAGACAAACAAACGAATTTGTTGTTCACTTTTGGTGAACTAAATGATTACGTTCAGTAATTTTAAAATATATTCTGAAGAATTCTTAATTAGATAGTCAATGCTTGCCCATCTGATTTTCTACAGAAGAATTATTGTTGTGTTTCTTCAGCCATTGGCAAACTCCCTTTGGTATGTTTTGGTACTCTACACCTTCCTTTGTTATCCTTTGGCTCCATTTCATCTACCTTGAGTACTTTGCTTCTACCTTGATGCTCCTGCCAGAATGTGTTTGAGACCAGGAAGCCTGCAAGCTAATTTGTGACGTCAGCTACCAAACTGAGAATAAGAGAGATTTCCCGACAGGTCATGTCGACTCTTTTCATGAAATGAAATTATTTGATTTCCTACTATCTTATGATGTACATCGTTCATGTCATCTGAACGTAATCAATTGGACTAACTTTGTTAACAGATATTGTTGCTTATTCCAAAAACACTTATCATAAACGGTTAATGATAGAGCCTTTTCAGGCCTGACACTGTAACGAACTATCTGCAAATATATGTTGTGTGTTTGTGCATTTTTTGTGTCTTCATTGTATATGTAATTATTTGTATTTGATCACTGTTGAATTGATGTGTAGTGTGTAGTTAATTGATTGTTAATAAATTATATTTTTTTTATTGTCATCACCCTCGACCTGTGTTATATTATAACAGGGTTAAAAGGTTATAGTAGTGTGGGGGGATTAATAATTAATAAAATGGGTGGTATATGCTTTGTAGAGGGTGTCGCTACTGTGCCAAGTCAGAATTATTTGTGGTGTCTGTTGCTGTTTCTGCATAATTTACCTGAATTATTTGTAATGACACATACTGATACTTCAAACACATTTGTTATTTGATGTATATTACATTATGAGAAACATTCAATTTTTTCTCAAATACTTTACAAAGTAAATTTAACATTATTAAAAACAAATCGTTTGTTAAGCATATTCGGTAGGATTTTTTTCTTAATTTCAAAATCAATACATTATATTAAAAATAATATAATTATTTTTGGGATACATTTCTGATTGTGAAATCAAGACAATTCGATGAGAAATACCATGATAACTGAAATTACATCTTATTGATAATTTCCCTCTTGAATAATAAACAATAATATACTACTGCACTTCACGATATTAAAATATATATTTGTCTTCACAAACAGGATCATGCGCACATACATGAACACACGCACGCACGCACGCACAGATGCATGAATTCACAATGAAATACTTTAAGGAAATGAATTACCCACAGTATCTGCTGATACAACTCCGTCATCGTCTGTAGTTAAATCGTATCTGTTATTTAAGAAAATGCAGAGTTTGTCAAAATATCGGTAAGGTTTTAGATATTAAACACTTTTCAATTGAAACATGATTTAACAGAGACAAAAGACGATAAAAGCTTAAAAAGCAAGGTATAATGGCATTCGATATTTAGCAGGCATTTGCTTTTAAAATAAGAGATTATATTTACGTAAGAAATCCAGATGAATAGAGAATGAAAGAATTAAGAACACAGCTGTAATGTAAGATTTATTCAAAGAATTATATACTAAAAAGGAATTTAATTGTAGAATCCATTGATTAGAACTCATTAATAATGCAAACACCTACTTACACATGCAAAGACATTCATGAAAACACACAAATATGCATATGCAACAAACAAATTAGAGATTTAAATGCATTATACTAATTTATTTAAATAGATTCAGTTAAATTTAATTTTACGAATGTGTATCATTTGTGTAAGCACCTCTATACCATTGCCACTCTCAAATACGTGTTTATGCACAAACATGACGTGTGTAAATTGCTGGCACGTTTTAAGATGTAGTTCTGCACAAAACAAATCTTTGTTATTCTTTGTTAATTTACTATGCATACGCATCACACCAGACACCCCCTTTCATAGTCATTAAGAGGGCATATGAGTGAATAGTTGATTCAGTCATATGATTGACTGCGTTACGTGTCCAGTTTTTGTTTAAAGACCCTGCTTCAGAATTTTAGAATTTATGATTAAATTCGTTCTCCTATCCTAAACAGACTGGTTGCTCAAATTCACCATTCAGTCGGATTGAATTTTAATACTTGTAGTTTAAGACAACAAATTCACAGACAAAGCGTACAAAGCACGGATTGGGAAACGTTAAACAATTATAGTTAATTATGCATTCAGTCTTCCTTTCTTGACTCATTCGCCCCCACCTAATCCTGTTAGGTCAATCTGCATTAAAAAAAAACTAACTACAATAATTGCTTCAACAAGGAAATAAAGAAATTTAATAAGGTTTAAACAAATGACAAAAGATATTCAATTTTAGACCACATCAAATCTCCTGGAACTATGCTACTTGTCTAATACACGAGTGTTCGAATTAGATTGCGATATAGTTTATATAGTTCGAGTACATCAGTCTCAGTCTCACTGTTTGTTTAAGAGAAATATAATGGAATTGCGAAAAACAAATTTTATAGGAAATAGGAATAAATCTTAGAATTAACAAGTGGATGTTTATGTAATAATTATCTTCTACTATCTATCTATCTATCTATCTATCTATCTATCTATCTATCTATCTAACTATATGTATGTGTTTGTGTGTGTGTGTGTATGTGCGCGCGCGTGAGAAAAATATGAACATCACACAAATGTACTCATTTAAGATAGTTGATACGAAGTACATACTAGCTCAAAGACTATCATTCCATTGTACCTATGTATTATAAATACTTACCCAGTGAAAAGCATTAGCAGGTCATACTTTGGTAGAACATTTGACGTAGCTGCCCATAATGCAAACCTGATGAGAGCTCTGTATGCATCGACCTGTTTTCTCCCTTCTGATATAACTTGTATCAACTCAGTCCACCCAGCACTATTTGCTGTCTGTAAAAATGGCAAAAACAAGCACAATGCCAACGAAAACGAAATTAAAAAGACGAACGAACAAACAGACAGTAACAAGAAACAATCAAATATTATTTAAAAAAATGAGGGCACAGACGAACACAGTATTAAATGTAATCAGTATAAATACAATACACCTATATTTATAAATGAATATGTAACTTTAAGCTTGACGATAACAATATGTAATTTTAAGCTAGATGATAACAATATGTAACTTTAAGCTAGACGGTAACAATATATAACTTTAATCTTGACGATAACAATATGTAACTTTAAGGTAGACGATAACAATATGTAAGTTTAACCTAGGTGATAACAACATGTAACTGTAACCTAGACGATAACAATATGAAATTTTAACCTAGACGATAACAATATGCAACTGTAACCTACACGATAACAATGTGTAACTCATTCACGATGGAACAAACAACAAGACAAGAAATACGAAAACTGAATTATATTGATTTAAAAAATAAACAGGAACCACCTTTAAGTGCTTAATAATAATATTCAAGCGTGTGAATAGGGAAATAAAGATATAAACACACGCACACCCTCATACACATATATAAACACGCATCCACGCACCTATTCATGTGCTCTCTCATTTTGTTTTTCAATTTTGTTATAACTTTTAAAAATAGTTTACTTATATAGCAGTTTACCTTCCATGTGCAATTAGTTTCCAATTTGTTTTGTTCATTTCAAATTCGTTTATTATAGTTATCTCATAACATGTAGTGAGGACATGTTATAGTGAACTAATACTGAATTAAAGTAAGTTATTTATAAATAATACTGAACGGTTTATTTACAGAATGAGAACATATGTGATGTAAAAATAAAATATATCTATTGTCTGACTTATTTTCATTGCTAAATCAATTGGGACTCGTGATAAAAAGTGTATGTCTTTGTGTGACACCCCTGGGCACCATTCACTCATTTTTAAGTGCTATTAAAATTAATAACACATAACTAATTACAAATGGTCGAGTAACTTCATTTATAGTTTTTAATTATTCTCCCACAATACCAACATTTTGTGGAATATAAGGGTGTCGTAAATTTCTACTCTTTAGACAGTAAAAATGACAGACGTTTTATTGTCAAACAGTACTTCTGGAGGTAAAAACTCCTTACTAAAGGAGTAATAAAAATCCGTCTTGTATTTATATTTAATGAGTCCCCCATCCATCCAATATTACTTCAACATAAGGTTTAATAATTATATGTGCTAGAAGGTTAATAAATTTAACAATATATTTATTAAATCAACAATCAAATATACAACGTATGAATATAATCAAAAGAGTGTTGACATTTACATAATTTCACAATGTTTGATTAAATGTTAGACACACATTCAGTTATCCTAGCACAGACATCAGCAGTCACTAGCACGTGTTAACAATCATGTGGTTTGCAACAAGTCACTTTCTTTCTCATTTGATGATGGTCCAAAGTACCCCATCTAGACACACTACACAACTGTTTAAGATGTTTTCATGCATTCACAAAGCACAGTGTAGAGGATAGTCCAGAACTTCAAATGCACTATCAAAGCATATTATGAGGAGTGTTCCAGATCTTTGTGTGACCTACTCAAGCACACCTCAAGGAATGTTCAAAATCTCTTCATGACCTCGAGACCTCAGTTTTCACAAGATTGGCTCTCAAATGGAATTCACAGGAATCAACATATGGTAAGACATAAACTGATTAGATCGATGACAATGCTGAATACACACACCAACATGGTCTGGTAGCATACCTTAGTCACTGCAGTCTGACAGAGATACAAAACAAGTCAAATTAAGGCAGTACTAATTTCAAGCATATTTCATCTCTAAACTCCTTTTCCTTTACACACATTCTCAACTTAAAAATCCAGCAAGAATATTCACTAGCCTGATACACACACCGTACAAGAAATATAGCATCGATCAAATGATTTATGTAAATGAACCATTATTTTTTTTATTTGATACCTGATTTAATAAATTGATTGTTAAATTTATTAATCTTCTTGCCCATATATTAAAACCTTATGTTGGAGTAATAGCATGTGGGTAGGGGTCACTAAATATAAATAAAAGACGGACTTTTAATACTCCTTTAGTAAGAAGTTTCCACCTTCAGAGGTATTGTGTGACAGTGAAACGTCTGTCTTATTACTGTGGCAGGGAAAAGACCTTTACTAATCTGTATAATTCGCCAAATGAGTGAAGAGTGGTGTCGCCTGTGGAAATTATTAATGATCATAAATTAGAGAAATCTTAATTTATGATCATTAATAATTTCCACAGGCGACACCTAATTAGTTATGGAATGATATTTTGGGCCTTAAATGAGAATTCTTAGTTTCATAGTAGACACGCAGACCAGCAGGCAAACCAACTAACATTTCGCAAGTAAATAAAATGTAAGTTATGTCAGAATTAGGTATGCGCATTTTTATTGGTAAGTATATGCAGCATCAGCATTGATTTACATGACATATATAGGAAACAAAATGAGAACATGTGGGGTTTTTTGTTTTTTTGTTGCTTTTTTTGTTGTTGTTGTTTTTTTAATCAATTCCCTACCTACAGTTCTCCCCCTTTTTTCTCACTCAAACCTCCCATCCCAACATTATAAAAATCACATTCGTTTCCTTACCGTAGAAACAATTATACTAGAAAGACGAACATGGATTGTGTAATTCATTGACTTGATGGACTTGTACAGCATATTGACCTGAAATTAACTCAAAGTGCTATTAGATTATAGTTCACAAGAATTAAAGTAGAACTCATGTAGGTGAATTACATGTAACACGTATTGTCTGAAATTAACAAGCAACATACGTTACCATAAATTAAAATACAATCAACTTTGTCGTATATTGCAGTAAGACATTTTCTACTTGAAATTTTCAGAACAATAGGTTAATCTTTAATATGTACAGGGTATACTGGCAATTATAAAACGTATGTTTAGCTGAACGCATTATACCTCATTTTAGATTAAATTAAGATACCTCATTTAGATTTGAATCATTAAACCATAGCGTTCGCAGAGAGTATTGTTAGCACATGGAGCTGAAGCGAATGTGCAATAAATTTAATTTAAATTAATGTAATTTATTGAAACACGTTTATTTGATTTAAATACTAGGTTTGAATGAAATTAATATATAACATATTTAACTAAAATGAATTTACAAAATATATGACTGAAATTCATTCAAAACTCTACAATGGTCTCTGGTTCCTAGGATTTTTCCTCAACTCCAGATTTTGGATAAAGATTCATTTTATTTTTATTAGAATATTGATCATTTATCATTACTGTCCTAAAGATAAACAAAGTGCACGAAATGAATTAGTTTCGATTAGAGCATTTTCATTATAGATGATATTGCAATTAAATCAGATTTAAACAATCTTGCAGTAGACCTACAGCTGGAAAAAAAATTGGATTTATAGTCAGACAGCAGACAGATAGACAAACAAACAGACAGACAAATAGATAGATAGATAGATAGATAGATAGATTGATAGATAGATAAATAGATTCGATTCAGTTTAGAATAGATTCGATTAGATTAGATTAGATTGATAGACAGACGGTCGGACGGACGGATAGATGGATGGATGGAGAGAGAGAGAGAGATAGATATATACATAGATAGATAGATAGATAGTATCGAAATTTTGGGGGATATTATATATATTGGAGATTTACATCATTACATATTTTTTACATACTGTTTCTAATAATTCATTAATAGAACATATCTCCCCCCCACCTCTCATTGTCTCAGTGTTATGTAAATATTTTTCGACTTCTTGTGAATGCAAATCGCATGTACTTTGCTTTATAATATTATAATAGCACAGATAGTTTTAATAAAACATGAATTGTAATATTTTATTATTACTGCTATTACTGTTGTATTTAAAGGATTGAATCAGATGTGAACACGTGACACTTACCCCACTAAACACAAAGGCGTAGTACTGTTTAATGCTTGTTAGAGCAGCTTCAAGAGAAGATGCACGTTGATACCAACTGTCAAAATAAACCACTTTACATGGATTCAACAAGTTTTCGAAACAAAACAAAAAGCATCGATGTACGTTACAAGTAAATCTATTTCAATTACTTACCAAGAAAAATCAATGTATTTTCATACATTAAATTATGTTAATGAACGTTAATATTTTTCGCTGTTTCAAATGTTTACTACATGAACCTTTGTAACACACTATTGTGAACCACACACATTTCCATATTCGCTTCTGCTCTGAATATTGCCACAGATAGATAACCTCCACACACATACCTTCATGCAGCTCAGAAAATGACACCGTTACATGGGGCTTATAGCTGTATTTTCACGTAATCCATACAAACCAATAAACGTAACAGTATTTAATAATAAATCTCAAGACTGCACGCACTCACCCATAAACGTATTCCATGCATTCCTCTAGTGATTAAAAAAAAAATAGCGAAAGAAGTGGACGTGTCATCGTCCCAATATAACTACTAATCACCCAAAACGAAACACGTGACTGGACTCGTTCCAATATAACTATTAATCACCCAAAACGAAAAATGGGTCATCATCCCAAAAATACAGCTGAAATAATAGCGAAACAGGTAAAAGTGGCATTGTCCAGAAAATACAATTGCCGATCACTCAAAGCAATAGTGATGCAAGTGAAAAATGTCACCATCCCAATAATACAGATGATCACCCAACGCAATATCGAAACCACTACATGTAGTAGTGGAGTTTAAAAGCATAGTACATAAATTCATCCCGGAATGACAGAAATATTGGAATAGATAGCTCTGTTCACTCCTCACAGCGATGCTTATTAACAATCATTCATTTCCCTGGTAGCGCTTACCTGCTACAATGATTTTAACAAGTGTGAATCATAGCAATACAATTGCTTATTGATCTTGATAAAATCTACAAAATGTATCAATCCCTAACATCACTCAGCTTCTGTGAGAAAAATACATTAATCACATAATCATTTAACAATCATATAAATATTTTACATAGCATTCTACAAATAAGAAATACAACAATTTAGAGAAGTCAACTATATTTAGCACTATGCCATATTCGTGCGCAGGCAGCATGGACTCAATTATCTGCCCTTGGGTGTGGGAACTGTGAAAAACGTGTGCATCTGAGGAACTTAGTTCATTCACGCATATATATGAATGACTCTGGATCAGTTGGCGGATTAACACTACTCATGATACGGAACGCAAGTGACCAAATATCGGCATCTCGTATCCGGTTAATGGCCTTTCCTTCACCTCTAGAGCGACCTACATACTACTAACTCATAAACTATTGCAACACCAAGCGCAAGTCGGAGAGCGGAAATACCTTCTCATAAATTAAATAGATAGTTGATGAACAAATAATATCATGAATATAATGTTTTCATGACTCGGTATAATTTGCCTAGACTTCCCTGACACAGTGCTTCCAGGCCAGGATTGATTTCACACAGTGTTGAGCGGGGTGAGGGCAGGTCATGAAGGGGTGTTTCGGTTGGCGGGGAGATTGGGTGCTATGACATTACTCTAGAATGTTTGTTCTGTCGCAGATAGATGGATGGACTCGCATATCTATCATACAATACGATGTATGCCTGCTAATGGCATTCAAATTTTATAATATATAGTTACTGTATGCGAATGTTAAGGAATGAAATCAGAACTGAAGGGTTAAGGTGAAAGTGAATGAACAAAAGTATTATCTAGCATTTAAGGGGTGCAAGAATGACTTTATCATTGCTTGAGACATCTTCTTGAGCTATTGGACATCCAAAAATGTAAAAAGGAAACCCTTATATAGAATGGTGAATAACGATTGTATAGAATGACACTTCCATAAGCTAACTGAAAGAAATTTGAAGATTGCACTTTTGTACAAATAGTAAATTACGTTAACTGCATTTGTACTTTTAAAAAAGTCTTTTAAACGCTGATCCACATAGTATGTGTGGATTCCCTGCATATCTGGAGAAATCTGGAGAAAACAAACGGAAAAGGTATGTAAACGATCGAAGTTAAGGAAAATAGTAGTAATTAAATAGAAAACACTTTACTTTGAAGTGATAGCTTAATGAAAACAAACAATATTGTATCTGCATGCTTTATGAACGTATTATGTCCCGACCCATGCGTGAAATAGTAACTTCGGAATTAGGAAATACGTTGATGGAACGATAAAATAGCTCGACTTAAACCAGCTCAAGGAGGGCGTTCCCAGACATGTCTAGATTTCAGATTTCGGATTTCAAAGAAGAAAGACTCATGCACATAAAACATATTTGGCTCTGTTTAAACTTCATGATAAGAGAAATATTCACACTTTTAAGATAAATGGTCGAGTATTAATTCATCTTCTCAGAACAAAAAAATGGTTATGACTTTCTCGCTCTTCCAAGAGGAAAGTGGCTATCAAATAGTTTACACAAGAAAAAAATGTGTAAGAGATACACTCTCTTTTCCAGGACTCAATGGATCACCAAAATACTCACTCATGGTAGACAACTCCTATGAAAGATACAAAGTTCTTAAAATACTCACTCTTTAAAGACCGCATAATCAGCAACTGCAACTATGTCTATATTGACGTCACCGCTCATGTACAGCGTTTTCTTGTGTGTGAACTTCACTTTCTTTGTGAATTTTGAATGTCTCATTTTCACACTTCTCTGCGGCTCTTGTGCTGATATATGTATACATAAGTACAGGTATATATTATTTTATTGAATAGATAAATCAGTCTGAAAAAATTAAGTATCGTATTTTTAAACTGTGTCATGTCATTTGTTGCACAGTATTACATAAAAGTAATTGCAGGAAAAAGCTATTTTACTCTCTTTAAATTAAGCTTTAAAATTGTACGAGGACATAACATTTATAGAATATTATTATAAAGTTGTACTAATGTTGTTTTTTATTTAATTTAATTTAATTTAATGAAATTACTTTCATAATTTAATTTCTTTTTTTTAATTGAATAATATATAATTTCATCTTATAAATCATAAAGAACGACTAAATGTCTCTCTAAAACATTTTGAGATATTTGCTCATCTAATTTAGAAACGCATCGAAAAGAACAATTATACACAATTCAGCTGAAATTCATACAAGAACGATAAAGAGACATAAAATGCACAGGATCAGAGGGAGAAAGAGTAGGTGACGCTAATAAACACTAACAGAAAACGACCTTTTGAGTCACGAGCTCTTACGCGTCCGCAAATAATCAAACTTGTTTCCAGATTTTGCATCTATAATCTGAACTTTGAACTCTTCCTCTTGATGATATTCCATTTGTCTTTTATGAGACACACCTTTCGTTACACCTCGCCGAGATCTCACTCTATGGGCGCTTTGTCCTTCTGTGCTCTTGAGTTCATACATCTTACCGTCCGTATGAACAATTCCTTCCTACAACAGGTAATATGTTCAGTTTATTGTTTATTTGACGTAAACAATTCCTTCCTACAACAGGTAATATGTTCAGTTTCTTGTTTATTTGACGTGAACAATTCCTTCCTACAACAGGTAATATGTTCAGTTTATTGTTTATTTGAACTGAACAATTCATCACTACAACAGTTAATAAGTTAAATTTATTGTTCATTTGAACGAACAATTCATTCATAAAAATATTAATATGTTAAGTTTATTGTTTATTTGCACATAGTTCTATTTTCTTGTAATCTGTTCAAAACATTCGCTGAATATTTCCAGACGTAGCATTAGTAGCATAATATAAGAACGTAATAAATCATGACATAACAACATGACCCAAAATTACATGTTGAATAATAAATAACATAACAAAAATGCGGAAGGAAAATATATGCAATATTATAATTTTCTAAGTGTTCTGTATAATATTTGTATAAAGTGTGCACTAGCGGCGGATAGATTTCGATAAGAATATCAATTGTTATTCCTGTCAACCTCTGTAGTTTCAGTTTCACTCGTCAATTTCCAGAGAAACAAGTAGGCTTTATGTTACCACGAAAGAAGAATTGATCAAAGTCACATTTAAGGTTCAAAGTGCACAGTACATACCAAATGTAGCTCTCGTGTCGCACCGCCTACTCTCTCACGGGACACTCGTAATGCCGCATTTTTCTCAAGGTCATGGTAGACAGCAAAATCCTAAAATCGCATATCAATGTTGCATTTCATTTTGCGGCATGGTATAAATTGCAGCATAGAGGCCTAATGTATTACTAATAATAAAATTATTACTTTCGAAGTTTTGCAGTCATTATTTAGGGAGCGGGGTGGAGTGTGGGGGACAATGTATCGCCAGTGTCGGAAAGTCGGGAGGCGCGAGACGTGTGGTAATTTGAGATTGAATTCCACGCACCAATGGACTAACTATTTCCTTGCGCTACTTGCTTACTAAGTTTCACGTCTGAACTGTGTGTTTATGTGTCCCGCTAATCAACATCCGGTGGAGCAGGCGAATGTGTCTTTGCAATATTTTGAGTCTGTTGTGTTGGTGTTTTTTTTATAACTCACTCACTCACTCACTCACTCACACACACACACACACACACACACACACACACACACACACACACACACACACACACACACAGTAGAATTTTGATTTCGTATTTAAGCTATTCTTTGTTTCCAATGCCTGCCTCATTCACTCAAACGAACATTAGAGAAAATACAGCCAGTCCAAAGTGCAGGCATTGTCGTTGCTTTTGACAATGCCTGCGCTTTGGACTGGCTGTACAGAAATTTTAAGAATTATGTGTCTTACGTAAGCTTACTAACAGGAGCCTGAAGTCATCAATCACACAGAATTAAAGTTTTTATATCTCTTATTTACTTATCTTTTAATTACAATAGCGAACCTTTGTTTTTGGCAATGATGCTTTCTCTGTTCGAAATTGTCCGGATTCATCAGTCGACAGCACGAAGACAGGACAGTCGGGATTTGCGTCTGGGTCCGGAACGAAAGTCAAGTTCACACCTTTGCCTCCCAAAGTGATGTTCAGATACACCAATGACGGTATGTTTTTGTTCACGAACTCAGCAGTCACTAAACCTTCCACGATTTCTGTGACAATTTCAGGTAATATAGAGATTTTGAAGAAAAAAACGAAAGGAAAGAAAGAAAGAAAGAAAGAAAGAAAGAAAGAAAGAAAGAAAGAAAGAAAGAAAGAAAGAAAGAAAGAAAGAAAGAAAGAAAGAAAATGCAAATAAAAAGAACGAAAGAATGAACAAAAGAAGAAAATATCTGTTATCCACTAGAAAACCATAACGTTCTTCGTCAAAGAACGAGAAATAATGGGAGAAAACTTTTAATTACTAAAGGATTTCTATAAATATACTAAACATTTTAAAGAATTCGTTTTATCGATAAAGTATTATATACATAGTTTTATACCTTTTAAAACAAAACATTATTATATATAAACACAATTGGTAAATTAATGACGAAAACTTTTTTTTCCAAAAATCTATTCCAGGATAATTTAAACAGTTTTATTGAATTACACGCACACGGAATATAGATTAATTCTAATTAGAACGATGTACATTATATAAATATAATTGTTCTGATAATTATATACTAACGTATAGTAAAGTTAAAAAATAATAAATGATCACGTGCACCTTCATGGCCTTTGTTCTCTGGGATGAAGTCACTCACAAAAAAAAGCCAGAGCACGAAACAATTACAACCGTACATGTTCATGACTGAGAGCGTAATGTACAAAATATTTTGTGGCGGATTTTGTTTCATCTTCCTTAATCCAGTGTTCGTGAGCGCAAGTGTAGTTTTTGCTAATTTCCGGTGCAGACATTTCAGAGTAAAAATTGAATCACTTAAAAATCATTGGTCCTTCCAAACAAAGAGTTATGACCTACGACCATGGGTTAAAAAAAAAAGAAGGGAAAACTCGATCAGAACAAAGACGATAAGGTGTGTAAAGAAGTATCCGTTTAAAGTGGGTTTAAACGGTATATAGTATATTTCTGAATTTTATTATATTATATTATATTATTATTATATTATATTATATTATATTATATTATATTATATTATATTATATTATATTATATTATATTATATTATATTATATTATATTATATTATATTATATTATATTATATTATATTATATTATGTGCTCTGTTACGTGTCAAAGTGAACGAAGGGGCAAACTGGAGACTGGGTTATATGTGTGTTGATAAGAGGTGATTTCGTCAAAAGCGAAATCAAACAGCAATGACTTATTTGCATAGTTTATCCTGCATATGCATACATTCGAGGGGTTTTCCCCAAGAAAATGACGCTTCGTGGAAAAACGATTTAAAAGTTTAAAACTAAGGCCACGTCAACGGTATTATAGGTATTGTCAAAGATGAGTGCATGGGTGTGTTTGTGTATGTGTTTGAATGATAACTCATTTTATAACGTTTCATGCTTATATGAAAGTGCGCTTTAGAATGTATAGATAGATAGATAGATAGATAGATAGATAGATAGATAGATAGATAGATAGATAGATAGATAGATAGATAGATAGATAGATAGATAGATAGATAGATAGATAGATAGATAGATAGATAGATAGATAGATAGATAGATAGATAGATAACATCTTTAGTAAATGTTGCAGAGTAGTGAGGCGTGTGGTCTGTCTTATTAGGATCATGACTTTAATTTATTTAATTAAACATTTAATCTCTTTCATAAAGATTCGAATACACAAAACTACTAGAAATAATCAGAGCTTACGTCCTATCTTTTTGTCTTGAATAAATCTAATAGAATGTCGTCTGCTGTATTTTTATATCATAAATATTTTTATAAATTGCATAATTTGCATTATTACCAGTCCTTGGCTTGTATGAGTAGTACGTAATTCAGTCGGCAAGAATCGATTACACTACAATATTAAACCTAATATCTGGGACTGTTCATTTACGTCATTAACTGGAGGTAATTCAGTGTTCAGTCATCCTTTGTGGAATTTTTCAAGATCGAAGTTTCTTGAAGTCAGCAAACCAGGCTGAGTGATAAACAACACCCGGTGACACTAACCATTTCTAGGCGGTTGGCTAGTTATAACGACCTGTGATCTGATACAGGTCAATAACAAACATAACCAATAAGAGTCAAACAGAAAGTGATTTGTTAGAAATATCCCTTGTTCTTATCGCTTTGATTTTGCCTATGGTCAGGTCCAGTCATTAAAGCTGGTCACTAGGTGATGAGTTGTTTGATTGATAAAGAAAGAGTGGACTTAGAAATGCTTTATTGCATTTTGAACTATTGATTTATTGATTTGTTACTTAGAAATATTTCCGATTGAATTACCTCCAGTTAATGACGTAAATGAGCAGTCCCAGATATTAGATTTAATATTATAAAGTAATCTTTTCTTTCCGATTGAATTACCTCCAGTTAATGACGTGAATGAACAGTTCCAGATATTAGGTTTAATATTGTAGAGTGATCTATTCTTGCTGACTGAACACTGAATTACCTCCAGTTAATGACGTAAATGAACAGTCCCAGATATTAGGTTTAATATTGTAATGTAATCGATTCTTGCCGACTCATTAAGAATTGAAAACAAACTTTGTGCACCTTACTTCACGCTATTGTTCACCTATGGATCTGGAAAATCCTGACTTCCTTACATATTATCTTAAAGCGCAGTGCACAAAGTTTGTTTTCAATTCTTAATACATTAAATACTAGCAGCATGAATATTAAATAATTATTTAATATTAGCAGCGAAAATACGATATTTGTTTCATAAATATTGCAAGAAACTTTTGCCTCAGATAACGTAGGTCACTAACAAACAAGCAATTCAGACAAACTGTGTTCCAGGTCGTATCGATAAGAGGGGGCATTAGATTTCACTTTAAAAACGCGGAAACCCATGTCGACTCAAGTTGGTAGAATTTAAATATATATTTTCCTTGAAGAAAACTATCTGGTGACTGAAATTTACTTGATGCTGCCATAAGGAAACATTTTACCAACTCTCTTGTCTTTCCTCATTTAGATATATTTCCTCCATGATATTATATTATAAACAACATAATGTTTGTTCACATGGATGTAAAAGGGCCAAGGGCTAACTTGAAAAAGTCAGCAGGGTGGGGTAGATTACCCTCTAGGTTTAACCACCACCACCAAAGCTACCCCATATAAAAAATACACATTTGAAATCCAGTTTGCTTCCTATGCAAACGCACTTTCATACAAATCCAGAACTCCCGATCCATTCCATAGTTTCCCGCTCAAATACAGAAGTTGTTTGGTCGCCATTGTTTCATTAAGTATTTAGTGTAGATGCTGCATTTACCGTGAAGTGATCAGAGTTCACCAATCTGTATACATTTGGTAACAGATTCTACATAAAATTAACGAATGTGAGATGAAATGTGTAGACTGCAGCTTTAGGTTATATTTAATAATTAATTAATTACGAATACAGCACCCAAGCACTGCATCGCCGTTCGTTGCACATACAACGAAATAAAACAAAAATATAAATAGCGATGATAAATGTAGCTAGAGCTTGTATTGTGTGTTGTGCAGTCTACTAAATCTAATAATTTTAAAACTATAAACAGAGCACTTTGAATTGACTTTAAACTCCTTTCGCTATTATTTCATACTAGATAACTAAAGTATTGATTGTGCACAGTGAACAATTATACTGTTTGGGACGTCATTTCTGCCACATGTTAGTGATAATATTGCAATTTATCATGTGCACGCGTCAACAGTATGCTTTGCAGTCGTGACGTCACGATGTGTGCCCTTTGAACTTCTACCATTCTGAAGACAACAAAACGGGGTTCATGTGGTCATGCAAAGAAAAAAAGTCATCTTTTGTAGATAGAAATGTAACCAATTACAACAACACACAACATGCAAACCAAAATTCGCGGGCATTTTACAGTACTTACTGATGTGCATGTATATGCTAGAGTTGATGACGTCATGTTCGCTTATTCAATTTGTTTTTCTTCTTTTTTCTTCGAGAGATAATCCTCCTTTCTGTTTTCTTCGCTACTTTCTTAACCTCAACCAAGAGCTGAGTTTTCTTTGTATTGTGATTGCAATTCTATAGGGAATTATAAAGTATTACGAAATTCTTTACACGTTGATATTTCTCATGTATTATTAATTGCATAGTTGTCTGTTCGTCAGTCCGACTCTAAACAATCAGGAAATATTGTAATCTAGTGTTAAAACTGTATCATCTAATAGCATAACCTTTTATGCTTTGTTCTCCCCTTCTCTCTCATTCTATCCCATCTTTCCTTTCCTCTCTCTATTTCTATACTGATCACACTGTTAACGATTGTTTCATTTATTGTATTTTAAAATGTATATATATTATGAATGGTAATTGTAAATTGTATAATTGTTTTCGTCTACAATGTTACCCGTCTCAGTTTAATTCTAGGATCACACTATTCTTGATTTCATTAATAAATTATGTTTGGTTTTATTTTTTACTGAAATAATTATGGTGTTCGTACCTCTATGCTAAATGATTATCCTGCTGCTTTATTTAATCGGCAATAAATGATTAATTATGGATGCATACCTGTTGGTGCCGGGAGAACCATGTGTATTATGTGCCATCACTAGGGTCTGTGGTCTGGGCTGGCAGTCTAATGGTAGCCCAAATGACATATTCATCGCTCTGAATGACCAGTTTGAATATATATTAGGCCACTTTCCAGCTCAAGCGTAAGGGTCAATGGTCCCTATGGACAGTTTGGAGATAGACTATTTTTAGCGAAAGTGAAAATGTGACTACATAGTGTCGGGTGGAATTATAAGGAAATAAAAACTGGAACTCACGGATGGCTTAGGTGATGGCCTTATAATTAAAATCTCAGGTAAAGACAGATGGGTTGGGTGGTGGCATAATTAAAATCTCAGGTATAGACAGATGGGTTGGGTGGTGGCCTTATAATTAAAATCTCAGGTAAAGACAGATGGGTTGGGTGGTGGCATAATTAAAATCTCAGGTAAATACAGATGGGTTGGGTGGTGGCCTTATAATTAAAATCTCAGGTACAGACAGATGGATTGGGTTGTGGTCTTATAATTAAAATCTCAGGTACAGACAGATGGGTTGGGTGATAGACCTTATAATTATATAGCGCTGGAAAACACAAATAGATTGGGTGGTGACATTATAATTATAGATCTGGAACACACATGAGTTGGTCGGTGACCTATTAATTATATTATAGCGTTGGAAAATACTAATGGGTTTGAGACTAAAATGATCTAGAAATAAACAGTGACAAACTGAGTCACTGTCATTGTCCACTGATTTTATTCTTTGTCATTTCTCCAGATACAACGCGACCACAACCACGTGACCGCAATCAAGTACATTCCTTTTGACACATTCCATGCACGACCACAACCAGATGCATTCCTTACGACAACAAACTCCCTACACAACCACATCTAAATATATTCCTTATGACACACTCCACCAACGACCACATCCAGATTCACACATTCCTCATGACATTCCGTGTACGATCACAACTAAATAAATTCCTTTTGATATAGTACTTGTACGACCTCATCCAGATACATCATTCCTTCTGATATATTCCTTTCACCACAACAAGACACATTCCTTATGATACACAGTCCATACACGACCACTACCAAATACATTCCTTATGATATATTCCTTTCACCACGATAACAAGATACATTCCTTTTGATACACAGTACATACACGACCACAACCAAATACATTCCTTATGATATATTCCTTTCACCATGACAACAAGATACATTCCTTATACACACACTCCATACTCGACCACAACCAGATACATTCCTAATACCACACAGTCCATACACGGCCACAACCAGATACATTCCTTGTGACACACTATCTATAAGAAGCAAAAAGGTAAAACGCAGACGCGCAGACGTTTGACAGTAAATGACCATGCACAAGAAAGAATGAAAAGTGAGTGCCCCATTTTTTTCTCTAAAATGAACCACTCCATCTTAGAAACTGAGCATTAACTGCTGACATCGTTGACTAGTTGTAAGTTTGCATTGCTTGTCTCCCCTACATTATGGAATAGAGGTGTTAATTTTAAGGTCAAAATGTCTCCTTCTCCGTATTAAATATTTACGATGTAGCAACAGGTCATTCAAAACTGAAAATTGTTGCTGCACAAGTAGTAAATTCACGTACATCATAGTCATGCGATGACGCGATGACGCGATGACGCGATGACGCGATGATGTACAGTGAAATAATGAAATTATACATTTTCTCTTGTAAGAATAAAAGAAGAACACTCAATCACTCACTCACTCTCACACACACACACACACACACACACACACACACATACACACGCATGCACGCATGCACACACGTTTATAATATAAAATTAATTAATTCAACAGTCTCACGTTTTTACACCACTGTTTGAACGCTGAAGAAAAAGGAAAGGAAACATTTTTCTCTCTCGTACCTATATATATACAAATAAATAAATATCTCTACTATTGATCTTAATTCTATTTATTTCACCCTAGCCTGTCCTGCACTTATGCACGGGATTTTTACATAACATGTAATTGTCAGGACTTTCATCAGTGTCGGAACTATATTTGTGTTTGTGCCTATTATCTTCTGTGCCAGTTTAACTCTGTGGCCGAGCGTATATAGTGTGTAAACTTTCTTACAGACTACGTCTTTCACAACATTACCCATATACTACAGCAACTACGTCCAGTATTCTAGTATAGATCCTATTTAAATGAATCCACTATGTCTGTAGTACTATTGAATCAATATTATATACAACTAATTATTTAAAACCACCGTGATGACACTGGCTGAAATGGAACAACCGCAAACGTAAGTAGAGTAGCTTTACACTGAGACTGTTCATTTAAACGTCTACATAGATTTTAATTGTATTTTATTGCACTTTGACTAATGTAGCAATTGTATATTTCTGCCTGTTGTTGTAGCCGAAAAATTCTTTGGTTGTGGATACTATATTTTTCACAATTTTAGTAATACCGTGATTGAATATATTTTCACCTATGACTGAGAAATATATTAGTTGTGACCTATTTGTTGTGACCAAAATTCATGATGGTTTATAAATACCATAAAGTGTGTGGGTGGATATGAGGGATAAATGAAAGGGTAAGAAATCAAATGATTTTCTGCACATGAACTAACACCTTGAAATTAATTATATATTCTAACAGTGCTCAAGCCAGAAAGAAGAAAAGCTGATTTGACCATCAGGTCCTTCTGACGACTACTGACTAAAAGGCTATCATTGCCACTTCCAACTGTAAACACTGGTAGTCTAAACATTTGTCTGCATTTACATCTCAGATTGAACATGAACATTTGGCAGCATGGGTCGATCAACATACAGCAGTGTTAAAACTTCGTGTACGCCAATTTTGCAGCAGTAAATTCCTGCCGTAGTTATCACGTGCCATTGCGCAGAAAATGTCCCACTTTGCATGCAGCGACACGCCCAGGGCTGATAACTCCGCCAAGCACTACTGTTAATTAGGTGAATCAAGTCTAAAATATTTCCCCATTGTTGTATTTTCGCTATTATTTTCTTATTCTGTTTCACAAAACACAAACTGTAGTATTCAGCCCAAATATCTCATGTGACTTTGTTATTCATTGAAGAACGAAAGACGTTAAAGGCTGTATAACGATCGTGATGTTTATATGAACAATTCAAGAACTCACGAACAATTTGGTTTCGTATGAGAGTTATGATAACATATATTTTACTAATGTAATCCGGATTGAAGAAACTGTATTTTTCCTTAAATTACTGCCTTGTGATTACCATATTTTTTTTTTAGCATTTATTATTTTTCTTATTCTTTGTTCTGAATAATTATGTTGTTATTGTTTCCACTTCCACTTCTGTGTTTTAATTAAGAAAGGAGATATGCATGCTTAAGGGGTGGGGGCTAGATTTTATGTTGTAACTAAGTAACATATCCTGTTAAATGTCCCCTTAAGTGAAAGGAGATGTGTGAGGGGCAGAAAAAACTATAACATTTTATTATTCTCACTTTCTCTTTTTATTTCGCTACATTATATTTGAATGAAATGTTAGAAACAACATTTCACCTAATATGTTGAATTAGAATCACTGTGCACATTTATTTAAGACACTGCTATTTATTGTGGGAGCATGTAGTTTATTGGTTCATTAGTTTCCACATACTTGATACAAAACGTGTGAAATTGTAATGAAAGCCGAAAATGAAAAGTATTATTATGCACCAGGAAAATAAAAAATAAAATCTTTTATTTTTTTTTCATTGTTTGTTTGTTTGTGATTTTTTTCTTCTTTCCGGTTGAACTTTGTCTTTTGCCACCTCTCTGTTTCTTTCCTTCTTTCTTTCTTTCTTTCTTTCGTTCTTTCTTTCTTTTTTTCTTTCTTTCTTTCTTTCTTTCTTTCTTTCTTTCTTTCGTTCTTTCTTTCTTTCTTTCGTTCTTTCTTTCTTTCTTTCTTTCGTTCTTTCTTTCTTTCTTTCGTTCTTTCTTTCTTTCTTTCTTTCGTTCTTTCTTTCTTTCTTTCTTTCGTTCTTTCTTTCTTTCTTTCTTTCTTTCGTTCTTTCAGCTGTCATCGTTCTTTCCTTCATTATGTGACGATTTTCTTCTTTTGGTTTTGGTTTTATTCTAAGTGATCAAGAGAGTGTATATATAGAAATTAAAGTAGTTATGAATGCTCATTACCTCATATTCAGGGACCACAGTGATTATGTACTATATAAATATATATTGCACAGTTAAAGGATATTTTCTCTTAAGTATGATTTCACAAATTTTATGTATGATTCAAAAAGTGCATTTTATGCTATAAAAGGATATTTTGTTTTATGCATAATTCACAAATATATTCGATACTATAAAATAATATTTCTCCTATGTATGACTTCACACATATATTATGTACTGGTCGTTATAATATGTATGATTTAACAAATATATTCTGTACTGCTCGTTATATTACGTATGACTTCACAAATATATTCCGTACTGCTACTTATATTGTGTATGACTTCACAAATATATTAGGTACTGCTACTTATATTGTGTATGACTTCGAAAATATATTATGTACTGCTACTTATATTATGTATGACTTCGCAAATATATTATGTACTGCTATTTATATTGTGTATGACTTCACAAATATATTAGGTACTGCTACTTATATTGTGTATGACTTCGCAAATATATTAGGTACTGCTATTTATATTGTGTATGACTTCGCAAATTTATTATGTACTGCTACTTATATTATGTATGATTTCGCAAATATATTATGTACTGCTACTTATATTACGTATGACTTCGCAAATATATTATATACTGCTACTTATGTATGTCTTCACAAATATATTCTGTACTACTATTTATGTATGACTTAACAAATATATTCTGTACTGCTACTTATATTATTTATGACCTCATAAATATATTCAGTACTATTAAAAGGCATTTTATCTTCTGTGTCTCTTCGTTAATACATACTGTAAAAATAAAGGAATGATGGTTATGTATGATCTCCGACATATTTTGTACTGTTGATAGATCATTTTGTCTTACGCGTGACTTCATAAATATAATCTGTACTGTTGATAGATCATTTTGTCTTACGCGTGACTTCATAAATATAATATGTACTGTTGATAGATCATGTTGTCTTACGCATGACTTCATAAATATACTCTGTACGATTAAAGATATTTTATCTTATACATGACTTCATAAATACATTTTGCATTATTGAAACATACTTATTTTCTTTTTATATGATTTCGTAAATATATTATTTGTTTTTAAAAATGAACAACATTTACAAAAATTCATGTAATGTCATAAGTTTTTACTCTCAACCCAAAACCTCCTCTTTCATTTTCTCCGAATACATTCAAAATGTGCACTTTGAATGAACATGCAAAGCATCTCATTGCAAAACGCATGTAATTTATTGTTCAAAGTAACATCTACAAAAACACAGGTAATTTAATATTCAAAGTAACATCTAGAAAAACACAGGTAATTTAATATTCAAATGACACCTAGAAAAACACAGGTAATTTAATATTCAAATAACACCTAGAAAAACACATGTAATTTAATATTCCAAGTAACACCAACAAAATACAGGTAATGTAATATTCAAAGTAACACCTACAATAAACACATTATTTTACAAATAAAGTACAATAAACTTGTTCATTTACAGCGTTCAGCTGTAAATTAAAACTGATTATAATTAAAAGTAAATTAAAGATTTCTTTTTTCTGGTTTCTTCAAAACAGACATATCTGCATTAAAATAGCGCTAGCGCTCGCAATTAGCAGTTAAATCTCATGTTTTATTTTGATCGGAATTAGGGTCAGAGAGATCAGGCAGCAGCCCTTTAAAATATTTCGCTTTTGTCAAGAATCATTACAGATTTATGTGAAACATGACTAGTTCACAAACGATTATCACTTTAAGACTGAGTATCTTTACCGAGTTCAAGAGGAACTAACATAATTATCTTCTTATTCTGCACCTATGCCTCCTTTGTCCCATTGCCCTCCTTTCCCATCTTGTTCTCCTGCTTTCCCCTCTTGTCGTCATCCCTTCTCGTTTTTGTCGTCATCCTTTTCCGTCTTGTCCTGACCTTTCCCGGTCTTGTGTGGACTTTTGCCGTCATTTCTTCATCCTTTCCTGTCTTGTCATCATCCTTTTTCATCTTACACTTCGTCGCTATACTCTTCCGTACTCCCATCTTCCTTTCCCGTCTTATCTTCATCCTTTATCCTACTATAGTCTTCTGTTCTCCTACTGTAGTCTTCTTTCATCGAACTGCTGTCCTCCTTTCCCGTCTTGTCCTTTCGTTCCACTGATATTTGTTCTGCTTTTCCTTCTTCCATTGACTCTACAGCTTCGAGTTCAATGTGACCTTCTATATGTGGAATAAACGTATTATATATTAGAAGAACTTTTTTCTAACTTAAAATTATTATTATTATGTGGAATAAACGTATTATATATTAGAAGAACTTTTTTCTAACTTAAAATTATTATTATTATTGCAATATAGAAAATATTTTTACGATACCTTCTTTTTATAAAGAAATTGAAAAATATATTCTTGCAATGCGTAAGATTTGTCAAGATAAAAGTCCTAAACTTAAAATTGTTCAGCCTGAGAAATTGAGTCAAAGAAAGCAAAATTGTATATTCTTTGCATAAAGGAAATAAAAAAATATATTTTTTGCAATGTGTGTGACATGTCATGCTAGAAAGTCCTAAACTTAAGATTGTCAGCCTGAAAAACAGAATGAAAGAAAACGAAAATGTATGTTCTTTGCAAAAGGAAACAAAACCAACGTCATTACAATGATGACGTCGAAGCAATCACACGTCATCAAAAGTGTAGCATAGCGATAAGTCAGGTTACATCTTCACTGCTATATTTTTCAAAAACATCACTCTTGACCTACATTGCTCACGTTTCACCCTGATAACTTCTGGAGAATCGCCATGGACTTATTTACCTGTCATGACCCAAGCTACATTAGTTCGACTGACCACGCAATGGTGCTAATTAAACCGAGACAACAAGTAGTTGTGGCCACCCTCACAGCAATTTAAGTACACACTCACTGGCCATGCAAATGAAATAAAACTATCTGTTCCGTGCTATATACTTTAGAAGCAGCGCATCTACGACCAATGAAAAAAGGCACAGGATACTGTTTTCTCTTGGTAAAACAACAGACCTTATTTTAGCCAACCCAGTTATCTCTGAAAGTATTCACATATTACATAACTTGATGATTAGGGTGGGTAAGAATTGGTTTAATCATATGCTTTTAGCTGTAATATTTCTTTGTTACTGTCCTACTCAGTGTATAAAATTAAAATATACCAGAAATGGTAAATGTCTGGTACTATTCACTATGTATATTGTCATTTTCTAATTAACTGTCTTTAATCCACTATAATTACTCTCTATAGTTAGATAAAAGAGTAGGTAATATTAATCAATTTTGGAGGCTTATATGTGTTCGCTTATTAATTTCGCATTTAAGAACCAATCCAAATTAGTATTTTATGCCGGAAGGTAAGACACCACACACACACACTCCATCAAACATAAAATATTATGTGGTAGGAAACTAACTGACTTGACAACACCCCCCTCCCCCCATTAAAGTCTAAGGAATAGTCACCTAAAGTAATGATGGAGAGGACTAAATAGATATCAAAATTTTAACCAAATAATAGAATCACCTATACAACAACTATATTAACGTCATGAAAACCCAGTAGCTGAAACCAAGTAGTACATAACAAATAAAATAAGAGAGAACATCTTTGTTGTATTGGCTATCGACTGGAATTCACAGGAATCAACATAGAGCACAACGTCTTATTGATAAGTTGACGAAAATGCTGGATCCACACACCAATGTGACCAAACTGAGTACAATAGTCACTGTTGCAGGAAGTGACAAACGAAAATGCCTGCCTTTCTGTAAAAGTCAAATTAAGGCAGCACTAAATTTCAGGTATATTTCATTTCTAAACTCCTTTCTCTCTTACAAACATTCTCAACTTAGAAATCCTGCAACAATTTCGTTAGCCCAATACATACACAGCATAAGAAATGTTACATCGATCAAATTTCACAAGTATAATGTACAAAGTAGTCAAATTAATAAACATAGAAATAATGATTCAATTACATAAATCATTCTCCAGTTCAAATCATAGATTAATAGTTAAAATGTACGACATTTTAAGTCCATTCATCTTTTATAAGTCAGTTAACGTACTATATGGTAACAGTCGCTTTTATGACCGGTTATTGTCAAAATCAAAGTGATTAGAAAGAATACAGTACTTCTTCAACAAAGAAATTTCAGGTTCATCCCCATTGGATGAAATGTATATGAAGAAGAGTGTGACTATTAGTCAGAACACCTACTCATCCAGTTGGAACTGGTTTTGATTCCGTCAGCAATTTTCTCAACTCGAGTTGTTTACTTCCGACTTAAAAATATCATCACGAGGTGTGCCCAAGGTCGGATCATTTTGACAATTTAACAAATTTTATAACAAGACAAATTTACTCTACCACACAACGTTGGCAAACCTTAGACGTGGTAGTTAATAAGAGCAAACAGAGTAAGATTACAGATCGTCACTCTATGACTGCAAGTGCACTAAGTGACTGAGACATCTGGGATTCGTCGAGACTGTGTGTCCAAGATTTGAAAATGATTTGAAATACTTTATTGATAGCCCCCAAATGAGCTGCAGATGAGCTGAGCTGTGAATACATATGTAGCCACTCGATGGTGCTACGAGACCTACCTGCCACCAACGGGCTCCAGCAAGTGTTAAATCAGCAACAAAAGAACTGTCAACTAGATTAGTCTAGTACCCCTTTCTCCAAAAGGCAAAATTTTATTTATTTCCCCTATTATGTTGCATACTGACGTATCGCATTAAATTGATATCCTTTAACTATACTTGTATGTGGCGTACTTATACTCTTACTAGTTTCATAAAGTGATGTATGAACATCAGAGTAAGGGGACATAGCATCTTGTGGCCACGTTAAGTAGTCATTCTCTTTGTCAGATGAGTTATGTGCAAATTGCGCTGTTTAGTTAACCATTTTATTAATTAATGCCTTTTTCATACTTCTATTATAATGTTGGTACTGTTAACAAGATTGCATCCGAGTGGTGCGATAGGTGTGTACGACTTATTAAGAGGTGGACCACTCGAAAGAGTAAAAGACGCAGAGGGGTAAAGGGGACGACGGGATGGGGGGAAATGCTAGCCAGATACAAGATGCCCATATTTAGTCATTTGCATTCCGTGTCGTGACGTAGGAGAATCCGCTACATGTATCAATGAAGCAGTCCGTCATACACTACTCACTGCGCCCATGATCCAACGGTTAACTTCTTTGTGTACATAGATATCGAGCACGATTTACCAGAGTGGTAAATATAATTGACTTCTCGGAATTATTTGTGTATGTTACTGATAGAATGAATGTAAAATATTCATGTGGTTTGTTAATGACATTGTATGAACTAATGTATTTTCTCTCACAAACGCTAAGTGGTGTTAGTGATAATTATGTGTATGTACGAACATTGGGACGATACAAGCATGTGTTATGTGCCATGCTCACATACTGTAAAACTATTTGTGAAGCTAAATAGAGATCGGAATGATGGTTTAATGAATATTAATGTAAACCTCGTGTTGGATATATTGTATCCTTGAATTTATGTAATGTGCAACTATTATATTTATGGTTCACTTCTAAATATTTTATTGAGTCTTTGAAGTATAAGTTAGCATGTCGCTAACAAGTTTTGATAAGAGTAGTCTATTGCTGTCGCCACGAAGCCCAAATCATTGCTCATACTTATAGGTTACTAAAGCAAAAGTACTTTTCATTTCAGCTGGTTCCCGGTCTGAAGGTATATCTGTCTTTTGATCCACGGACTACAACGTCTGGCACACCTATTCGGCATTGAGTTGTTTCTACTTGAAAGTCAACCGCAACGTGACGTCACACACTGTCAAGGAATGGCATGGGCAGTTACCATTCTTCAGAAACTCTAGTTAAGTGTGCACTCTCTGAAATAAAATGATCAGTTGAATACGATCTCTATTCGAATAATTGTGAATGACAGGATAGAAGAATTCATTGAATATTTTGGTATTCGGAAATTGATGTTCTTTCTTTCTTATTATTGTTATTAAATTTTACCTTTGTTATCTTCACCCACATTTGTATAATTTGTTGTGATTGAAAACCACGAGTCTAGTATGGGAGTGGAGCCGGAAGAATTAATATTATAATTGTAAGCGATAATTTGGGGAGATAACGATACCAGCTAGGCACGTCAGCTGATTTATCTGTTGGTATGCAATTTGAATAATAGCCAGAATATCTGACATATTAGCGGAAGGATAAGTCCGGCCATCCGTCTGTCGCTAGTACTTGAAACGAAATAATAATTTAATATTGATACTTTAGACTCTGACAGACGGCAGGGTTGTTAAATTTAATATTGATACTTTAGAGTCTGACAGAGCGGCAGGGTTGTTAAATTTAATATTGATACTTTAGAGTCTGACAGAGCGGCAGGGTTGTTAAATTTAATATTGATACTTTAGAGTCTGACAGAGCGGCAGGGTTGTTAAATTTAATATTGATACTTTAGAGTCTGACAGAGCGGCAGGGTTGTTAAATTTAATATTGATACTTTAGAGTCTGACAGAGCGGCAGGGTTGTTAAATTTAATATTGATACTTTAGAGTCTGACAGAGCGGAAGGGTTGTTAAATTTAATATTGATACTTTAGACTCTGACATAGCGGAAGGGTTGTTAAATTTAATATTGATACTTTAGACTCTGACATAGCGGAAGGGTTGTTAAATTTAATATTGATACTTTAGACTCTGACATAGCGGAAGGGTTGTTAAATTTAATATTGATACTTTAGACTCTGACATAGCGGAAGGGTTGTTAAATTTAATATTGATACTTTAGACTCTGACATAGCGGCAGGGTTGTTAAATTTAATATTGATACTTTAGAGTCTGACATAGCGGAAGGGTTGTTAAATTTAATATTGATACTTTAGACTCTGACATAGCGGCAGGGTTGTTAAATTTAATATTGATACTTTAGACTCTGACATAGCGGAAGGGTTGTTAAATTTAATATTGATACTTTAGACTCTGACATAGCGGAAGGGTTGTTAAATTTAATATTGATACTTTAGACTCTGACATAGCGGCAGGGTTGTTAAATTTAATATTGATACTTTAGACTCTGACATAGCGGCAGGGTTGTTAAATTTAATATTGATACTTTAGAGTCTGACAGAGCGGCAGGGTTGTTAAATTTAATATTGATACTTTAGAGTCTGACATAGCGGAAGGGTTGTTAAATTTAATATTGATACTTTAGAGTCTGACAGAGCGGCAGGGTTGTTAAATTTAATTTGATACTTTAGAGTCTGACAGAGCGGCAGGGTCGTTAAATATAACTGGACACGTGACACCCCTCTTTAATGTAATTCTCCTCGCTGACTATGATATATGATTTTTGTGGAAGTGTGACTGAGACTACCTGTGTTGTTACATACTTTAGGCGCTCCAGACCATGTATGTAAGTGACCCACACAGAACATCACACTGACCTACAAACACTAACATAGCAGACTGTTGTTTTCAAGTTCAGTTTTTAGAAAGATATGGTGCTAAGAAGTATAATGTACCTTCCGCCTCTCTCCCCTTTGACGTCACACTCTTTAGAACGCTGCTTGTCTGTCGGTTTCTGTTCTTTATGGTCGTCCTGTAATGAACACAAAAGAATCCGTTTGGCGAACGTTGATTAAAACACAAAAAGAATCCATTTGACGAACGTTGATTAAACAACACAAAAAATAATCCATTTGACGAACGTCGATTAAAACACAAAAGAATTCGTTTGACGAACGTTGATTAAAACACGAAAAGAATTCGTTTGACGAACGTTGATTAAAACACGAAAAGAATTCGTTTGACGAACGTTGATTAGAACAAGACGAATGAAGAGACCGTCCATCCGAAAGTGTATGTGCAACTAAAATAAGAAATTAGAGGAGCGGGAAAACAGAACTAATCACACCAGTATGTTTGCTATTAATATTAATTATATAGTGAATACAAAGTAAAACAACACAATTTAAAGGGATTTTGCTATATTTTACCAATTCTTTATACTTTCATAAACAATAAGACTTATTGATTTACTTTACTAATACGCTATAATTTCCTGAATGGAAAGAGTTGTAGATTCATTAACTAATGCACAATATTGCACTATAAAGAGTTTTTGATTAACTTAACTAATGCACAATATTGCACTATAAAGAGTTTTTGATTAACTTAATTAATGCACAGTATTGCACTATAATTTCATGGGGAAGAAAGAAAACCATCTGAAAAGGATACTGATATAATAAACTAAAGCATTACATTTTCAAAAATAACAAACGTTGCTGATAAATTTATCGAATGCATTATAATATATTGAATAAATGGAACTGATAAATAATTCAAAAGATTTCATTAATAAAAAGAGATTATTTTGTTATCTACTGCACTATCAAAATCAATTAATAAAGAAGCTGTTCATATACTACAATAGTGATGGGTAATTTCATTAATACAACAAACTATTTCAAGATTTAAATAAGATGTTGATATAGTTAAATAGTGCACTATAACTTCATTAATAAAACGATACGTTTAATTCGTGCACTATCAATTCATTAATAAAAAGATACATATAATTTGTGCACTATAAATTTATTAATGAAAAGGAAAGCAATAAAAATAAAGCCGAGTGACAGCACTGGTTGGTGATAGTCCGGATTGCTTGGTATCAGAATAACTAATTCATGGCATGTACAATTATGAATGTGACATTTACTGTAATAATGAGTGATACAACTGTGTGACACATACGCCACCCAGTTATTGATTATGGTTATTATTATTAATTAATCATCCATGACTAATTACAATTGATGAAAATCTTAATTTATGTTATTAATAATTCTCCAGAAGACACCACTCGTCTTTCTCACTTGGCGGATATAAGGTCTCTGTATTCTCTCTTCCAGAGCATTAAAGACAAACATTTACCGTCACATACTATTTTCGTTGGTCGAAATATTTCTTAATAAAGGAGAAGACAAATCCGTCTTTTAATCTATATTTAATGAACCAAATCCACTAAATGTTTTCCTATATATGGTCATCAATATATGTCGTCAGATCAGTAAATTGAACAATAAATTTATTAAATCAACAATCACATATATAACAAATGAATATAATCAAAAGAGCATTGCCATTTACATCACTTCACAAAAATGCTCAGTTAACTTTGGACAATCATTCATTTTATCTTAGCATAGACAAAGGCAGTTAATTAACATAAATATATAATCAGGTTCGTGGATATCATTACAGAAATGAGAGTAGGATGTCAGATAAATAATTCAAGTCAATACATATAACCTGTTCAAAGATGGACGGTGTTGCCGGCAAGTGTTTCACAATCATGTGGTTTGCAACAAGTCTTTCATATTTAGGTGAGGTCCCATGTGTCCCTCCTAGAGGCACTATATACAACTGTTCCAGATTCTTCTATGCACACTGCAAGCATTGCTGTAGAGAATCGTCCTGAATTTCACATGTGCTATCAAGTACATCAGGAGAAATATTCTCAAATGTTCCTGTGTTTTTACTTAGCACACTACGAGGAATGTTCAAAATGATCTTCGTGAATTATCAAGACCAAGCTCAGGCCACAAACCTCCATATCAGCTTTTTAATGGAATTCTCCTGAATCAACTTACAACACGTTTTATGCGTAAATAGACAACAATGCTGGATAAACAGAACAACATAATCAACTAGAGTACAGTAGTCACTGTAGATGGGAAGTGACAAACAAAATAACTTGCTTCTCTGCAAAAGTGAAATTAAGGCAGCACTAAATTTCAGGCGTGTTTTATCTCTAACCTATTTTCTCTCTTACATATCCTGCAACAATTTTGTTAGCCCTATATACATACATCATAATAATATATAGCATTCATCAAAATTTGCAAATATAATGTGTAATGTAGTCAATGTGAACACTACATAAAACATTGTCCAGTCCGAATTACAGAACACTAGCAAACATTTACGAAATATTTTTAAGCCCATTCTTTCTTTATCAGTCACTTAATTTACAATAAGCTAATGATATCCAAAATCAAAGTTATTAGAATATAGGACTTTCTTCAACAAAATAACTTTCAGTCCATCCACATTGGATTAATGTGTTTGAACAAATGTGAGACTATTAGTGAGACAATCTACTCATCTGCTTGGAACTGATTTGGATTACCTCAGCAAGTTCTATCATATTCTCCACCAGAGCTGTTTACTCCAACTCTAGCACTTACAAAAATATCATCACATGCAGTGCCCAAAGTCAGATCTCGTATACATTGGCAACAGGGATAGGTAAATTTGCCACATATTGTTCTGTAGATCATAATCACGACCATATGTGTTGTAAGAGAATGTTGATTTTTAGTCCAATGGCACTATATCAGTTATTTGCTTCATTCGTATGAGTGAACTATAAATGAATTCATAAAAGAAAACTGAATGATTTTGAGTTAACTCTAAAAGTACTTTGATTAAAGTTAATTGAATTGCTTGACTCTTAACTGAAGCTCTGCAGTTGACTTTATAATAACATAAATTCGGTTTCGGATTGCTTGATGTGTCATCTAGGGTCCCAGTGAGTGTTGTTAGCAGTTGAGTATTGCTCCATTGAACCAGTTTTTGGCTAGTGGGTCATTCTGCTCTTGTGTTGCTTTATGGTTCAATACTAGTCAAAGTAAACATCCTCTGTGTAATTACATGTCATGCTAAATATAAATGATCAATAAGTTAATGCAACGAAATGCACGATTTTTTTCCTTCTACAGTGAATGGTCAAAATCAATTGAGGTGATTGACTTCCATCAATCCTCTAGATCAAAATCAATTAGAGGTGATTGACTTCCATCAATCCTCTAGATCAAAATCGCAATTAGAGGTGATTGACTTCCATCAATCCTCTAGATTAAAATCAATATGATAATACAATTATAAATTCTATATCTTTAGCATTTCAAAAAAGGTTTATATTTGAAAGAAATGTTTACAAAAGATATGCGTATTGTTGGCGTAATGCTGGAAAAATACTTATTTTACTGTTTGGCGCATAACATTCGATTTCTACATCCGTTGAGAAATACAGATAACACTGAGAACTAGATTCCAAACATTCAAACGTTTAATTTACAAATTAATTCTGAAGAAAGTGCAATTTTCAGTTAATATTGATAGATTAGCATGCAGCGTATTTCAGTAGATTCTTAAATAGATGTTTTATTTTAGTGGTCACTGAACCTTTGAGTTCTCAAAACTCTTTCAAGCGTTGGAAAAAAGCAAAACGGTTTTGTGGCAGATTTTTAATAGAAACTCCTCTTTTGTAAATAATTTCACTTGCAATAAATTACAATGCCTGATTATAAAAATCAGAAACTGAATGCATAAGTATGAATGCAAAATATATAAAGTAAATGATCACACTCATGCAATTAATTTTTCGAATGGTGAACAACACAGGACATCTTATTGCCCTTTGAACTTTACTTCAATGTCTCAATCTTAGTTTATGTCAAGCAATGGCTGCAAGGTCAGAAAGCAATAAGGGAGATATTTTTTAATACTACACAAAACTATGAATTCAACAATGGATTGAGTAAAGTAATAACTTCAAATATTCAAAAGTCAAAGAAAAAGTGCAAGGATATTAAATGTAAAACAATAATGAGTGTTATAGAGCTAATGAAGCTGAGTTCTATATTGCCATAACGCGCATTTTGAATTTCTGAAATGTTCATGAAAATTTGGATAAACAAGTGATAGAACAAACATTTTTCACTTACGCCAGGATTAGTATGCCTACCAGTAGCAAACACACTCCAGCGACAATGGTGATAATTCGGAAAGGTGAGATTCCATCTGTAGTCGGCTCTTCCATAGCAGCCTGCATTATTAGAATTGACTCTGCACACAAAATACATTATCTATAGAGAACAAACTTCTCAAATATTAAAGTGATTTAAATAAATAAGTTTCTTGCTTAAGAGCAACTAAAATTAACACACGACAAGTGTGCATGGATAGCGCATTAAAGAGTCTGGAACAGTTGTGTAACATGCCTCCAGAAGGTATACATAGGGCCTCGCCTAAAAAAAAGAAAGACAGTGACTGTTGCAAGTGAGTGATTGTGAACACATGCCAGTGACAACTGCTTTCTTTGAAAAGGTTATATGCATTGAATTTAATTATTTCTCCGAAACATTACTCTCTTTTCCGTGATGATCTCCATGAACTTTATTATGTATTTATGTTAACTGACTGCTTATGACTATGCTATGATAAATTGAACGATTGTCCAGCATTAATTGCACATTGTTGTGAAGTGGTGTAAATATCAACACTCTTTTGATAATAAATATTCATATCTTGTATATTTCAATGTTGAATTCATACATTTATTGAACTTCTTACACATATTGATAATCATTTGTTGGAGAGACATGGGGTATTGTTAAATATACATTAAAAGTAGAATGTGTCTACTCATTTAGTAAAACGTTTTCCATCTACGGAAATATTGTGTGAGGTTAAATGATTGTTTTTAATATTGTGAAATAGAGAATACATTTACAGTGCCCGCATTTCTGCCAAATGGTGTATTCTGGGAACTTATTATTAACATAAATTAAGATTCTAATCACTTGTAGTTAGTTAAAGTTGATTAAATAATAATAATATTAATATTAATATCTATCTTAATCATGTAGGTGGCATTGGCGTCATAGATAGATAGACAGACAGACAAATTGAAAGATAGATGAAAGAGAGAGAGAGAGAGAGAGAGAGAGAGAGAGAGAGAGAGGTAGATAGGTAGATAGATGGATGGATGGATGGATGGATGGAATGATGGATGGATTAATGGATAGATAGATAAATAGATAGATAAATAGATAGATAAATAGATAGATAAATAGATAGATAGATAGATAGATAGAAAGACATATAAATAGATAGATAGATAGATAGATAGATAGATAGATAGATAGATAGAAAGACATATAAATAGATAGATAGATAGATAGATAGATAGATAGATAGATAGATAGATAGATAGATAGATAGATAGATAGATAGATAGATAGATAGATAGATAGAAAGACATATAAATAGATAGATAGATAGATAGATAGATAGATAGATAGAAAGACATATAAATAGATAGATAGATAGATAGATAGATAGATAGATAGATAGATAGATAGATAGATAGATAGATAGATAGATAGATAGATAGATAGATAGATAGATAGATAGATAGATAGATAGAAAGACATATAAATAGATAGATAGATAGATAGATAGATAGATAGATAGATAGATAGATAGATAGATAGATAGATAGATAGATAGATAGATAGATAGATAGATAGATAGATAGATAGATAGATAGATAGATAGATAGATAGATAGATAGATTGATAGATAATTTAATAATCCATGTTGTGTCATCTATTTCTTACTTCAGCTCCTACATTTGATAAATATAATATGATTTGAAATCTACCCTGTCATCATTACTAATATTATCGATTTGTTAACATAATACTATTGTAATAACTTTTACTAGAAAGTGGGTCTGAGTTCTTAAACGTTTAACTGATCATCATAGATCATATTTATCATATCATTAATATTCACCCTATTGCAGTGGTCCATATTAATATACTAATTTTTAATAGACACTATGATTCTGTCAGTGTTTAAAGCGTTTAATGTTTGCACTAGAGGAGGACTAGATTGGAAGATAAACAGCGCTACATTATATGCGAAACCTAACTAATGCTCTAAGCATAAAATAACTCAAGACAGACATGCAATGGTTTAAAGCAGAAATTGAAGTATAAATGAAGTTTGTTACCATTAAAATCAATGACCTTGTTGACAAGGATTTTAGATGCTTCCTAGAAAATACCAAATGAGACACACGAAAAACCTCAACTACACACACTACTAAACTCTACCAAGTACACCTCCAACACACGAATAGCAATAGATCATATACATGCACATTAACATCACTACAACATAAACACGTATATCTCTAAGTACCAACAGGCGCGGAGCCGAAACACACCCCGTATATTCAAACGCATCTATCAACTCCACCACTGACTCTCCAACATTACAGCAGAAACAGTTGTGATCCATTATAACAGACACACCAATCACTTGCGCTTGGCTCTTTATGAATAATTATGTCTTGACTGCTACAAACGTAGAATCGTTTACTTCTTATAAACCCATACAATTACTCATGTGTCAGGTTTATTGCTGACGAATAAAGTTTGATCTTTAATGCAATGTCAAACCATGGTCAAACTTGTGATTAATTATTTAAAGTAGTGTTAATTATTTATAAAACAGAAAGTATTCTGAATGATCGCTGATGAACTCAACTCTATTTATAGTCTTACCTTGATCACATGAGTCACCTATCCAATCCAGTTCACAACCAAATATGCAGGAGCCATTGGAATCACACTTTCTGTCAATACATGCACCACAAATTAGACTGCAATTTTTGCCATAGAAACCATCCTCGCACACTGAAATAGAATTATGAACACTTTTTCATATTCTTTCTATCACTGACAACAGATACACAGAAACAGGAAAAAATTAAACAATTTAGCAAACAATTCACTAATGAACGATTCACATTAAAAACTACGTAATTTATTATTTTATTTTTTTCCTTGATTTACGTTTACCTGTATTTCAGTGTGTCAGTACCTACTCAGAACAAATATATACTGCATTAATATTTTAATGGTCATAATCTATTGACAGCGACAAACAGTTGAATATTTCACATCACAGTGTCCCACCATTTTCCAGTTTCAAACTAATGCACTAAAAGGATAGTATACTTTCCAAATTAAAAATGTGTTTGGGAAATATCTATAAATTAGATTTTCCTTTAGGAACTGTACTTTGTATGTGCATTGTTATAATGTAGTTAACTGATCAGTCAGGTATAGTTTTGTTCAACAATTAGAATCCATACAGTTAACACAATAACTTCCGACAAGATTGTAAAAATTCAATGTTCGTATCGTAAATTAGGCACAATTGTATACTTTACTATTGAATCAGTTTGTTTAAGACAATCTGTACATCCACATCTTTCTAACATATAGTCCTTGAGCAACAACTCTATTGCACATTAAGTCATTATCAACCACTATAACATTACCATCGTACATGCTTTACGTTTAAATATCCCGAACGGTTGAAAACGTTTTAAATTTGCCACAATTTGTAATACAGTTATTACGAATCTACTAAAAATTAGCATATCCTTGCTAAGAACTCCATAATATTTCATTAAGTGGAATTAACAGATAAACCATCTATCTCTTTAATCTCCTACTCCAGAATGTTTTATCATGCAACGAATAATCTCAGTCACACCTCAGAGTCCTCATACGCCACGTACAAAACCGAAACAACTAATTGATCAAACTACCTTCTTCAAATCTGGAATAAATGGTTTTTTTAATTAACGAAAGGAAATACTTGCTAATTTTAAAGTCGTCTTGTATTTAATAATCTTCAATTTTCATATGTAGAATATACGTGATAGATAGATAGATAGATAGATAGATAGATAGATAGATAGATAGATAGATAGATAGATAGATAGATAGATAGATAGATAGATAGATAGATAGATAGATAGATAGATAGATAGATAGATAGATAGATAGATAGATAGATAGATAGATAGATAGATAGATAGATAGATAGATAGATAATTTAATAATTCATGTTCTATTTCTTACTTCCGTTCCTACATTTGATAAATATAATATGATTCGAAATCTACCCTGTCATCAATACTAATATTATCGATTTGTTTACATAATAGTGCTTATAATAAATTTTACTAATAAAGTGGGTCTGAGTTCTAAAACTCCTAATTGAACATATATCATATTTATCATATCATTAATATTCACCATATTGCAGTGGTCCATATTAATATCCTAATATACTTTTCTTGCAAAATTTTACTAGACTCTACGATTCTACCAGTGTTTAAAGTGTTTGATGTTTGCACTAGAGGAGGACTATACTGGAAGATAAACAGCGCTACATTATATGCGAAACCTAACAAATGCTATATGCATAAAATACCTCAAGACAGAGATGCAATGGTCATTAGCAACAATTGAAGTACAAATGAAGTTTGTCATCATTAAAATCATTGAACATGTAGACAAGGAATATAGCTGCTTTTTTTTTCTGATAGGAAATTGATGCTCATTAGACAGCAAGATTAGAACACTTTCACATATATAAAAGAAAATGACTCTCAGTAAAAACTTTGGGTAAAGACACCTGAGATGTTGAGATTAACGTAATGTTGTTTTGTTCAGTAGATCCGGTTTTATAGTGTAAAATGTTATTGATTTTAGATTGCACATAGTCCTGTGCTATTTATATTACGTTATTTTTGTATTTGTATACATCACTTTTGGAAATGAGCATTTAGGTGTACTCATATATTTGAAACCTCAACATTGTAAGGAACAATTATTTTTGAATATGTTTATTTTGTTGCAATATCGAATGACACGGTTTAATATTAATGAAGTATTTTAAAACAATGCTCTTGTTGCTAAGACTTTAGTACAATTACATCTTAACATGTACAAAATTCCTGAAAATTGTCGTTACACGCACCTAAAGAAATAAAAGAATTCAATTAGCTCATTTCTTCATTAGATTTACTCAATGAGTCAAATATGAATAAACCCGAGATATTTCAGTCAAATATGGATAGGAAACTGCTTTAGTGACAAAAGTCTTAAATGCATTGATTCAAAATTAGACACCAAAATTTCAATACCAAACTTTAAACATTGTAGGAAGAGGAAAGTGGAGTAAATATTTTGTATTCCAATATAAATTAGATGCTTTTCATATTGACAAATTAATCACATCTAAAAGTATTTTTGTTTTTATATTAACTATATTAAAGTGGGATCTTGGCATATAGAACGGTAGTTTATTTGGAATTTTATTCAAATTTATCTTAAGCCATTGGTGTTTTGATAAACCTTTAATAGTGACACATTTAGTTATTGCAATGTGTGTGTGTGTGTGTGTGTGTGTGTGTGTGTTTGTCTGGTGTGTACAGGATAAAGCATACTATGACCAGAAAGACTACTGTGGCCAAACCAAATTACACTAATGACATCGATGACCAGACTCTTTACTTCTTTAGAACTTGTTCACATTCCTAAACAAAAGTACAACACCAAGCATTTGAACATCACATACACACAATCAAACAAGAAAACGAGGTACTTGAAACTTATTGAGAGAAGAGATATAATTATATGGAATGGGCTAACAGAATAAAAAAAAAAGGGCAACACACTATCCAGCAATACACCTATAAAATAACAAACTAATATAATATAAAATTCAAACTCAAATATATACCTACACAAGAACAAACTCTCTAGCAACATATCTATTAACCAAGAAACTGTCCTATAAAATAAAATACATTATTATGTTATATATAAATTATATAATACTATAAACAAGTACAACAGGAAAATATCCATCACGATACACCTAGAAAATACCAAATGAGACACGTGTGAAGCCACATTTACAGACACTACTAAAATCCACCCAGTACACCTCCAACACACGAATAGCATTAGATCATATACATGCACATTAACATCACTACAACATAAACAGGTATATACCAACAGGCGCGGAGCCGAAACACACCCCGTATATTCAAACGCATCTATCAACTCCACCTCTGACTCTCCAACATTACAGCAGAAACAGTTGTGATCCATTATAACAGACGCACCAATCACTTACGCTTGGCTCTTTATGAGCAATTCTGTTTTTGTCTGCGTCAAACGTAGAATCGTTTACTCCTCATAAAACCTTACAATTACTCATGTGTCAGGTTTAATGCTGACAGATAAAGTTTGATCATTATTGCATTGTCAAACCATGGTCAGATTTGTGATTAATTATTTAAAGTAGTGTTAATTATTTTTAAAATAACAGTTATTATGAATGACTCGCTGAGGAACGTAACTATATTTATTTTCTTACCTAGACATTTGTCAGCTGCCCATCCCGGTTCACAACCATATATGCAGGAGCCTTCGGATACACACTTTTTGTCTATACAAGCACCACACGTTCGACTGCAATTTTGGCCATAGAAACCATCATCACACGCTGAAATAGAATTAGGAACACTTTTTCATGTTCTTACTATCACTATCAACAGATAAACTGCATCCCAAAACAAATAAATGGAACAGGAAAGAAATCAAACAATTTAGCAAACAATTTACATGTACTAATGAAAGATTTATATTAAAAACTGCTTAATCTTTTAATTTTATTTTATTACTAGATTTAGGATTTTCCTCTATTTCAGTGTGTCACTGCCTACTCAGAAAAAAATATTTAATGCATTAATATTTTATAAATAAAGGACATAATCTTTTGACAGCACCAAACAGTTGAATATTTAACATCACAGTGCCCCATCAGTTTGGAGTTTCCAACTAATGCACTAAAAGGATAATATACTTTCCAACATAAAAATGTGCTTGGGAAATATCTATGAGTTATTGTTGCATTAGGAACTGTACATTGCGTGTGCATTGTTATTATGTAGTTAAGTTAACTGATTCAGGTCAAGTATGTTTTTCTTCAACAATTAGAATCCATACAGTTAACACAGTAACTTCTGACAAGATTGTAAAAACTCAATGTTCTTATTGTAAATTAGGCACAATTGTATACTTTACAAATGAATCAGTTTGTTTAAGACAATCTGTACATCCACATCTTTCTAACATAGCGTCCATGAGCAACAACTCTATTGTTGAGTGATGCTCTGTTTTTAATCCAGTACTAAATAAGGTGACTAGGATATTTCGGTGAAAATTTACAGACAGAAATTGTTATTTACATCAGGGTTGCAAGTGTTCTTACAGGATAGCCTATATAGAAATGGGGTGAATATAAATAGGATTTTCAATACAACACTACCACTTTAAAAGTGAATAATATGTACACAAAGTCATAGACATTTTGATTGCCAGGTAAGATTGCAATTGAATTATAACCATATTGACACATTATTTCCAATATTGAAAGCTGTATTGCACTCAATAGCAGATACGCAAACAAAGCAAACAATAAAATAGTTCACACCTGATTAATTTAAAAATTCATTATACCATCCTTTATTTAGTATCATTGAGGCTTTCCTTTTGCTTTATATTTAACATGTGTGAGTGTATATATCAAGGCACACGTCAAGGCAGACAAGTTTGTTATAAATCTTAAAGGATCAAATATTTATTTTTCGATTGATACTTAATTTTCATTTTTCATAAACATAGGCAGCATTGTATATAATGCTACTGTTTTCGGAGAAATGTCTATGTAGAAATGTATTTCCATTTTTTAAAAATATGGTGCAAGACTTACAATACAATATGTGCCTAAATTTTGCACTTTACGTTCTATGCCATTGTAGTTGTCATTTAGTGAACGATACACTAAGTGTGTTGTTTCTATGCCATTGTAGTTGTCATTTAGTGAACGATACACTAAGTGTGTTGTTTCTATGCCATTGTAGTTGTCATTTAGTGAACGATACACTAAGTGTGTTGTTTCTATGCCATTGAAGTTGTCATTTAGTGAACGATACACTAAGTGTGTTGTTTCTATGCCATTGTAGTTGTAATTTAGTGAACGATACACTAAGTGTGTTGTTTCTATGCCATTGTGGTTGTAATTTAGTGAACGATACACTAAGTGTGTTGTTTCTATGCCATTGTGGTTGTAATTTAGTGAACGATACACTAAGTGTGTTGTTTCTATGCCATTGTAGTTGTAATTTAGTGAACGATACACTAAGTGTTTCTATGCCATTGTAGTTGTAATTTAGTGAACGATACACTAAGTGTGTTGTTTCTATGCCATTGTGGTTGTAATTTAGTGAACGATACACTAAGTGTGTTGTTTCTAAATAAAACGTCAATGTAAAGTTTCTTAGCTGAAGATGGTTATACAAAGACAAAGGTTTAGATCGATTATATGAATAGACTTGATATTAACTAGCACCTTCATCTTGCGTCCCACGAAATGTGTTTCTTTAATTTCATAATCCAATTACTTGAAGTAAAACTGACAAATACTTTAACTAAAAGAAAGACTAAAAACTGATTTTTATAAATATTGTTTCAATTTAGGAATGAATTAAGTAAATTTAAAAAAGGTTTAGGAATAAATGATGGAGTGAATTGTTTATGATAATAAAAAGGATGTTGAATTGTTAGAGGTATTTACTGAGATACACAAATACCTAGCAAAAACAACACCGACAAAAAGGCACACTTTTAAAATTAATTCACTCTGACTAGTCTGTTCCTAACTGCATGATCACACTTTACACTTCCAACGAAAACATCTTTTTCCTTTTCAGTAGTAGTAGTAGTAGTAGTATCACAGGTTATGTCATCTCTTCTTCGTAGTTGACTCTTGTCTAGTATCATTTAGTTCTGCTTCTGTTTCTTGCAAGAATATTGACATCCCATAATATAAACTGTCATACAAACTGGTGAACAGACTACCGGAATACGTCTTTTGACGTACATGAATTGAATATTTACAACTCGCCCAATGCACTAGCATCATTGGTCATTGTATTTGATTCTCAGTTGTCCATTATAGTTGGATTCTTAATATTAATGTCGTATGTACTGCTAAACCACCTGTACATATTTTCCACTTATGATGGCACCAATGTGTGGGGCTCTATCCCAGTACTTGACCTGCTTGTAATTTGGTCATGAGTGGACTAAATCATTACACTGCAAACATGCAAGTGGTCATCTTCGCCAGCGTGAACTTTCACTTGTCCATCTCTAGATATGGTATGGACATGTAATGTTTTGGCTTTTTTAACAGTATGATATGGTGTAAGTGGTTTTATATCTGCTCCGACTTGTTTTAGGCGTGTTCGGCTATTCTTTAATCATAATTATAATTGGACGGCAGTGACATCTGATACTGTTCCTTCTGTTGTTGTTGTTGTTATTGTGTTTGTACTTAACTGTTGATGTTTGTAGACCATATATCATTTCATAAAGGTGCGCTGCTGCTTTCCAATCTTCCAAAAGTACAATGCCCTTTTCTTAGTTTCATGTGCGTTATCAACATCACCATGTTCTATTTCAATTCGACAGCATGGCAAATAAATCAACATACAGAAGCATGTGCAAATGTCCGATGATTCACGGCTCAATGAGTTGAAATGTCTGTAATTTTCGCCTGAAACATGAAAATATTTCAGTACTTCTCCCTTGGTTCCTGTCGAAAGCATAATCATCCAACGATACTTTCACAAAGACTGTATGATCCTGTCACCTTATACATAATGACAAATGATTTTGCCACATCCATTACTGTGAACTAGTAGTGCTAACTCTTCGAATGGTCACATACGATTTATGAATGTGATCTGTTATTACATGACCAAAAATTGTGATGTGATCTGTTATTACATGACAAAACTTGTACTGTATTCTTGATTTGGAGTGTATTTCTATCCACAAATCTTGTTGTTGAATTCAGTATATTCCTTTAAAAGTCAAATCTCTCATTTACTAGTCTATATGAATTTTTAATTCACAATCTTCTCTCAGACTTTGCTTCTCTTTTTTCTCCCTTAGTATTTCTCTCTCCCTCTCTCCCTCTCTCTCTCTCTCTCTCTCTCTCTCTCTCTCTCTCTCTCTCTCTCTCTCTCTCTCTCTCTCTCCAATTCATTTGCTCTGTATACAATTCATTTCGCTCAGTCATATGTTTCTTTGTCCATGGCTTACTTTCTTCTTCATCTAACTAGACTTCTTCCTAAAATACACCCCACTTCAACCCAGACTTTTTTAAAAGTTCCCTTGTCATGTTAAATACTAATTAATATCAAATACCGATTATACAGACATGCCATCTTAAATCATAATCAAAATAATGTGACTAAGTGTGTCCGATTTGTATACTTTGGGCCACTTTTACTGTATATCAATTCTCACACGCACGTGTAATGGAAATAATACAAATTAACTGTCAATGACTATTCATGCATATGCACATTAAGTCATTATCAACCACTATAACATTACCATCGTACATGTGATATGAAAATTAAACTTAAAACTCACAAAATCTAGATTAAAATGAAGGATTAAAATTACCATTATTTTCTTTCCTTTTTTTCATTTGCTTTTCTTCTACTCTGCTTTACGTTTAAATATCCCGAACGGTTGAAAACGTTTTTAAATTTGTAAAAAAATTGTAAAACAGTTATTACTAATCTACTAAAAATTAACATATCCTTGCTAAGAACTCCATAATATTTCATAATAGCGGAATTAACAGATAACCCTTCTAACTCTTTAATCTCCAATCCCAGAATATTTTAACATGCAACAAAAAAGGGCAGTCACACCTCAGATTCCTCATAAGGGACGTAAAAATCCGAAACAACTAATTGATCAAACTACCTTCTTCAAATCTGGAATAAATGTTCTTTTGATTAACGAAGGATATACTTGCTAATTTTAAAGTTGTCTTGTATTTATCAATCTTAATTTTTCATATTTAGAATGTACGTGATAGATAGATAGATAGATAGATAGATGGATGGATGGATGGATGGATGGATAGATAGATAGATATATAGATAGATAGATAGATAGATAGATAGATAGATAGATAGATAGATAGATAGATAGATAGATAGATAGATAGATAGATAGATAGATAGATAGATAGATAGATAGATAGATAGATAGATAGATAGATAGATAGATAGATAATTTAATAATTCATATTGTGCCATCTATTTCTTACTTGAGCTCCTACATTTGATAAATATAATATGATTCGAAATTACAAGTACATCTTAACGTACAAAATTCCTGAAAAATGTTGTTATACGCAACCTAAGAAATTAAAGAATTCAATTAGCTCATTTCTTAATAAGATTTACTCAATCGTTTACTTCTTATAAACCCATACAATTACTCATGTGTCAGGTTTATTGCTGACGAATAAAGTTTGATCTTTAATGCAATGTCAAACCATGGTCAAACTTGTGATTAATTATTTAAAGTAGTGTTAATTATTTATAAAACAGAAAGTATTCTGAATGATCGCTGATGAACGCAACTGTATTTATTGTCTTACCTTGATCACATGAGACACCTATCCAATCCGGTTCACAACCAAATATGCAGGAGCCAGTGGATGAACACCTTCCGTCTTTACAAGCACCACACGTTTCACTGCAATTTTGGCCATAGTAACCTTCGTAACACGCTGAAATTGAATTATGGACACAATTTCACGCTTTTTCTATCACTAGGAACAGATAAACTGCAGCCCAAAACAAATAAATGGAAACATAAAAAATATCAAACAATTTAGCAAACAATTCACTAATGAACGATTCACATTAAAAACTGCGTAATCATTTATTTTATCTTCTTGCTGGATTTACGTTTACCTGTATTTCAGTGAGTCAGTACCTACTCAGAAAAAATATTTCCTGCATTAATATTTTATAAATAAAGGACATAATCTATTGACAGCACCAAACAGTTGAATATTTAACATCACAGTGCCCCATCAGTTTGGAGTTTCCAACTAATGCACTAAAAGGATAGTATACTTTCCAACATAAAAATGTGTTTGGGAAATATCTATGAGTTATTGTTGCATTAGAAACTGTACATTGTGTGTGCACTGTTATTATGTAGTTAAGTTAACTGATTCAGGTCAAGTATGTTTTTCTTCAACAATTAGAATCCATACAGTTAACACTAACTTCTGACAAGATTTTAAAAACTCAATGTTCTTATTGTAAATAAGGCACACTTGTATACATTTCTATTAAATCAGTTTGTTTAAGACAATCTGTACGTCCACATCTTTCTAACATAGCGTCCATGAGCAACAACTCTATTGTTGAGTGATGCTCTGTTTTTAATCCAGTACTAAATAAGGTGACTAGGATATTTCGGTGATAATTTACAAGACAGAAATTGTTATTTACATCAGGGTTGCAAGTGTTCCTACAGGATAACCTAGATAGAAATTCGCTGAATATAAATAGGATTTTCAATACAAAACTACCAAATTACAAGTGAATAATATGTACACACAATCATAGACAGTTTGATTGCCAGGGAAGATTGCAATTGAATTATAACCATATTGACACATTATTTCCAATATTGAAAGCTGTATTGCACTCAATAGCAGATACGCAAACAAAGCAAACAATAAAATAGTTCACACCTGATTAATTTAAAAATTCATTATACATTCTTTATTTAGTACCTTTGAGGCTTTCCCTTTGCTTTATATCTAATATGTGAGAGTGTATATGTTAAGGCACACGTCAAGGCGGACAATTTTGTTATAAATGTTAAAGGGTCAAAAATGTATTTTATCGAGTGACACTTAGTTTTCATTTTTCATAAACATAGGCAGCATTGTATATAATGCTACTGTTTTCGGAGAAATGTCTATGTAGAAATATATTTCCATTTTAAAAATATACTTGTACAAGACTTACAGTACTAAAAGTGCCTAATATTTTCACTTTACGTTACTATGCCATCCTAGTTGTCATTTAGTGAACTATACACTAAGTGTGTTGTTTCTAAATTAAACGTCAATGTAAAGTTTCTTAGCTGAAGATGGTTATACAAAGATAAAGGTTTATATGGATTGTATGTATAGACTTAATATTTAACTAGCACCTTCATCTTGCGTCCAACAAAATGTGTTTCTTAATTTCATAATCCAATTACTGGAAGAAAAACTTACAAATAATGTAATTAACAGAAAGACTAAAATATAATTGTTATGAATATTGTTTCGAGAAACAAGTTTAGGAATGACTGATAGAGTGATTTCGGAATGAATTAAGTGAATAAAAACACGTTTAGGAATGAATGGTGGAGTGAATTGATTATGATAATAAAAAGGATGCTCAGTTGTTAGAAACATTTACTGAGATACACAAATACATAGCCAAAACAACGCCGACAAAAAGGCACACTTTTAAAATTATTTCACTCTGACTAGTATGCTCCTATCTGCATGATCACCCTTTAAACCTTTAACGAAAACCTCTCTTTCCTTGTCGGTAGTAGTAGTAGTAGTAGTAGTAGTAGTAGTATCACTGGTCATGTGATCTCTTCTTAGTATCTGACTCTTGTCTAGTATCAATTGATTTTTGCTTCTGTCTCTTGCATAAATACTTACATTCCAAAATAGAAACTGTCATACAAACTGGTGAACAGACTACCGGAATACGTCTCTTGATGTACATGAATTGAACTGGCCCAATGCACTAGCATCATTGGTCTGTTTTTCAGTTGCCCATTATAGTTGGATTCTTAATATTAATGTCGTGTGTACAACTAATCCGCCTGTACACATTTTCCACTTATGATGGCATCAATGTGTGGGGCTCTATCCCAGTACTTGACCTGCTTGCAATCTGGGCATGAGTGGACTAAATCATTACACTGCAAACATGCAAATGGTCATCTTCGCCAGCGTGAACTTTCACTTGTCCATCTTTAGATATTGTATGGACATGTAATGTTTTGGCTTTTTTAACAGTATGATATGGTGTAAGTGGTTTTATGTCTGATTCGACTTGTTTTAGGCGTGTTCGGCTATTCTCCTCACAGTTGGACGGCAGTGATATCTGATACTGTTTCTTCTGTTGTTATTATTACTATTGTGATTGTACTTAACTGTTGATGCATGCAGACCATATATCATTTCATAAAGGTTAGCTGCAGCTTTCCAATCTTCCAAGATTACAATGCCCTTTTCTTAGTTTCATGTGCGTTATCAACATCACCATGTTCTATTTCAATTCGACAGCACGGCAAATATCAACATAAAAGAGCTTGTGCAATTATTCGATGATTCATGGCGCAATAAGTTGAAATGTCTGTAATTTTCGCCTGAAACATGAAAATATTCCAGTACTTCTCCCTTGGTTCCTGTCGAAAGCATAATCATCCAACGATACTTTCACAAAAACTGTATGGTCCTGTCCCCTTATACATAATGACAAATGATTTTGCCACATCCATTACTGTGAACTAGTAGTGCTAACTCTTCGAATGGTCACATTCATTTATGAATGTGATCTGTTATTACATGACCGAAAATTGTGATGTGATCTGTTATTACATGATCGAAACTTTTGATGTGATCTGTTATTACATGATCGAAAATTGTCATGTGACCTGTTATTACATGATCGAAAATTGTCATGTGACCTGTTATTACATGATCGAAACTTGTACTGTATTCTTGATTTGGAGTGTATTTCTATCCACAAATCATGTTGTTCAATTGATTATCTTGCTTTTAAAGTCAAATCTCTCAATTACAATTCTATATGATTTTTTCTTTCCCAATCATCTCTCTGTCTTTGCTTCTCTTTTTTCTCCCTTAGTATTCTCTCTCTCTCTCTCTCTCTCTCTCTCTCTCTCTCTCTCTCTCTCTCTCTCTCTCTCTCTCTCTCTCTCTCTCTCTCTCTGTATACAATTCATTTGGCTCAGTCATATGCTTCTTTGTGCATGGTTTACTTTCTTCTTCATCTAACTCTAGACTTCTTCCTAAAATACACCCCACTTCTACCCATATTTTTTCAAAAGTTCCCTTGTCATGTTAAATACTAATTAATATCAAATACTGATTATACAGAAATGCCATCTGAGATCATAATCAAAATAATGTGACTAAGTGTGTCCGATTTGTATACTTGGGCCACTTTTACTTATCAATTCTCACACGTACGTATAATGGAAGTAATACAAATTAATTCTCACTGACTCTTCATGCATATGCACATTAAGTCATTATCAACCACTATAACATTACCATCGTACATGTGATATGAAAATTAAACTTAAAACTCACAAAATCTAGATTAAAATGAAGGATTAAAATTACAATTATTTTTTCCTTCTTTTCCATTTGCTTTTCTTCTATTCTGCTTTACGTTTAAATATCACGAACGGTTAAAAACGTTTAAAATTTGCCACAATTTGTAAAACAATTATTACGAATCTACTAAAAATTAACATAACCTTGCTAAGAACTCCATAATATTTCATTAAGTGGAATTAACAGATAAACCATCTATCTCTTTAATCTCCTACCCCAGAATGTTTTATCATGCAACGAATAATCTCAGTCACGCCTAAGAGTCCTCATACGCCACGTACAAAAACTGAAACAACTAATTGATCAAACTACCTTCTTCAAATCTGGAATAAATGGTTTTTTAATCGAAGGAAATACTTGCTAATTTTAAAGTTGTCTTGTATTTAATAATCTTCAATTTTCATATATAGAATATACGTGATAGATAGAAAGATAGATAGATAGATAGATAGATAGATAGATAGATAGATAGATAGATAGATAGATAGATAGATAGATAGATAGATAGATAGATAGATAGATAGATAGATAGATAGATCGATGGATGGATCGATGGATGCATAGATAGATAGATAGATAGATAGATAGAATGATAGATAGATAGACAGACAGATAGATAGATAGATAGATAGATAGATAGATAGATAGATAGATAGATAGATAGATAGATAGATAGATAGATAGATAGATAGATAGATAGATAGATAGATAGATAGATAGATAGATAGATAGATAGATAGATAGATAGATAGATAGATAGATAGATAGATAATTTAATAATTCATGTTCTATTTCTTACTTCCGTTCCTACATTTGATAAATATAATATGATTCGAAATCTGCCCTGTCATCATTACTATTATTCTCGATTTGATTACATAATAGTACTTGAAATAATTTTTACTAATAAAGTGGGTCTGAGTTCTTACACATTTAATTGATCATATATCATATTTATCATATCATTAATATTCACCCTATTGCAGTGGTCCATATTAATATACTAATATACGTATCTTGCCAATTTTTAATAGACACTATGATTCTGTCAGTGCTTAAAGCGTTTAATGTTTGCACTAGAGGAGGACTATACTGGAAGATAAACAGCGCTACATTATATGCGAAACCTAACAAATGCTCTATGCATAAAATACCTCAAGACAGAGATGCAATGATGTATAGCAGCAATTGAAGTACAAAAGAAGTTTGTTAAGATTAAAATCTCTGAACTTGTTGATAAGAATTTTATGTTTTTTTTCTGATTAGAAATCGATGCTCATTAGACAAAATTATTACAACACTTTAACAGATTGTCTCTCAGTAACAACTTTGGGTAAAGATACCTAAGATGGTGAGATTAACGTAATGCTGTTTTGTTGAGTAGATCCGGTTTTATAGTGTAAACTGTTATTGGTTATACATGACACATATTCTTGTGCTATTTATATTACGTTATTTTTGTATTTGTATACATCGCATTGTGAAATGAGCATTTAGGAACAATTATTTTAGAATATGTTGCATTATCGAATGACACGGTTTAATATTAATGAAGGACTTTAAAACAATGCTCTTGTTGCTAAGACTTTAGTGCAAGTCCATCTTAACATGTACTATATTTCTAAAATTTGTTGTTATACGCAAGCTAAGAAATAAAAAATTCAATTAGCTCAGTCCTTAATAATAATAATAATAATAATAATAATTTACTCGATTCAAATATGAATAAACCCGAGATATTTCAGTCAGAAATTGATAGGAAACTGTATTAGTGACTAAAGTTTTAATGCATTGATTCAAAATTAGACACCAAAATTTGAATACCGAACTTAAAACATTGTTGGAAGAGGAAAGTAAATATTTTGTATTCCAATAAACATTACATGATTTACATATTGACGAATTATTCACATCTAATAGTATTTCTGTTTATATAATAACTACATTAGTTGGATCTTGGCATATAGAATGGTAGTTTATTTGGAATGTTATTGAAATTTAGCTTAAGCTATTGGTATTTTGACAAAACTTAAATAATGACACATCAGGTAATGTTACATTTATTTATTGCAATGTGTGAGTGTGTGTTTGTGTATGTGTGTGTGTGCGTGAGTGTGTGTGTGTGTGTATGAGTGTGTGTGTGTGTGTGTATGAGTGTGTGTGTGTGTGTGTGTGTGTGTGTGTTGGTGTGTGTGTGTGTAATTGTCTGGTGTTTATAGGATAGATCATACTATGACCAGAAAGACTACTGCTGCCAAACCATACGACACTAATGACGTCGATGACCAGACTCTTTACTTCGTTAGTACTTGTTCACATACGTATACAAAAGTACAACACCAAGCATTTAGAATAGGCACATACACACAATCAAACAAGAAAACGGGACATTTGAACCTTATTTAGAGAAGAGACAGGTGAAGTTTGATCTATAATTATACAATGTCAAACCATGGTCAGATTTGTGATTAATTTAAAGTTATATTAATTATAAATATTTATAAATCAGAAGGCATTATGCATGATCGCTGATGAACGCAACTGTAATTATTGTCTTACGTTGATGACATGTTTCACCTGCCCATCCCGGTTCACAACCCTTTGTGCAGAAGCCATCGGATTCACACATTTTGTCTTTACAAACACCACACTCTGTGCAATTATCGCCTTCGCCATAGAAACCATCGGCACACGCTGAAATAGAATTATGAACTCCATTTCATGTTCTTTCTATCACTAAGAATAGATAAACTGCAGCCAAAAACAAATAAATGGAAACATAAAAAATATCAAACAATTTAGCAAACAATTCACTAATGAACGATTTACATTAAAAACTGCGTAATTGTTTTTAATTTTCTTGCTGGATTTACGTTTACCTGTATTTCAGTGTGTCAGTACCTACTCAGAAAAATATTTCCTGCATTAATATTTTATAAATAAAGGACATAATCTATTGACAGCACCAAACAGTTGAATATTTAACATCACAGTGCCCCATCAGTTTGGAGTTTCCAACGAATGCACTAAAAGGATAGTATACTTTCCAACATAAAAATGTGTTTGGGAAATATCTAGTTGTTATTTTTGCATTAAGAACTGTACATTGCGTGTGCATTTTTATTATGTAGTTAACTAATTCAGTCAAGTATGTTTTTCTTCAACAATTAGAATCCATACTGTTAACACAGTAACTTCCGGCATGATTGTAAAAACTCAATGTTCTTATTGTAAATTAGGCACAATTGTATACATTACTATTAAATCAGTTTGTTTAAGACAATCTGTACGTCCACATCTTACTAACATAGCGTCCTTGAGCAACAACTCTATTGTTTAGTGATGCTCTGTTTTTAATCCTGTACTAAATAAGGTGACTAGGATATTTCGGTGATAATTTACAAGACAGAAATTTGTATTTTATATCAAGGCTGCAAGTGTTCCAAAAGGATAGCCTAGATAGATTGGACTGAATATAAATAGGATTTAACTACCACATTAAACGTGAATGAACGTATGCACTCAATATCAAACACGCAAACAAAGCAAACAATAAAATAGTTCACACCTGTTTAATTTAAAAATTCATTATACTATCCTTTATTTAGTACCTTTGGAGCTTTCCCTTTGAATTATATTGAACATGTGTGAGTGTGTATGAAGGCACACGTCAAGGCGGACAGTTTTGTTATAAATACTAACGGGTCAAAAATGTATGTTATTGAATGAGACACTTTTCATTTTCATAAACATAGGCAGCATTGTATATGTCGCCAGCCCCCCCCCTCTCTGATGAAAGGAGGGTGGTGGCTAGTCGACGCCACGTAGGACTTACATAAATATTATTACAAATCCACACACAGAATACCAAGATGGTTAATTGGTTTGAATTTTATTCTGCATGCAGGTTACGTATTGTTACGTATTGTCGACATGTTTGCGAGTGTGATTGCATACGGGTAAGGGTGAAGCGTAGACAGCATAGACGACACAACGTGTAACAACGACCACAACCACTCTTTTAAAAGCATAGAGAGGAAAAGTCTCAGTGTGCAATTATTTCCATAGAAACCCGAGGGGCAAACTCAAACTGAAGTATGAACACATTATCACGTTCTTATCGTCACTTTATAGAAAAAATGTATAAAGTAAAGAAACAAAAACAAACCTAACGCTAACAATCAATCAATCAATCAATCAATCAATCAATCAATCAGTGCCTCAATAATTTAAAAACTGAGCTGCATAATACTGTATTTATTTTCTTGTTGCCTTACCTCTATCTGTTGCCTTACTTTTACCTGCGGTTTTTTTAACTTTACTAGTATTTCATCATGCGAGTGCAGTTAAATCGGACATTCTTGGCCTAATGCAAAAATGTCATAAGTGTATTTTATTTTGTTAAATATTTCATGTTTTCATCTTTAGAATATATTTTCATGGTTTCATTGAATGCAGACTAAGAGATAGTAAATAGAGTGATTTCAGTATGCATTTTCTGTCAAATACGAGTCTAATGCATTATAATATAATCACTAACTGACAAGCAGGCAAAATAATTTGTATTACTTATGATATTGTCACAACTACTCCTCTGATAATTTACATTAAAATTTAACCTAAGCAATGCATTGAAAATCTTTAGTTGCTTGTGAGCAAAATATATATAATGTGGCAGATGTTATTTAGTTAGAGATAAACTAATTATAATAAATTTCAGTTAATTCAGTTTAATCAGTTTGATTGTAATTAACAATAACCAATGATTAGAAATGTGCTTTTATCTTTACTTGAACATTACTTTCAGTCTGTTATGGCACAGCAACATATAATGACCATAGTTTTCGCTTAAATAAACTCTATACAAATGAAAGAAAGAAAGGAAGAAAGAAAGAAAGAAAGAAAGAAAGAAAGAAAGAAAGAAAGAAAGAAAGAAAGAAAGAAAGAAAGAAAGAAAGAAAGAAAGAAAGAAAGAAAGAAAGAAAGAAGGAAGGAAAGAAAGAAGAAAGAAAGAAAGAAAGAAAGAAAGAAAGAAAGAAAGAAAGAAAGAAAGAAAGAAAGAAAGAAAGAAAGAAAGAATGAAAGATGAAAGAAAGAAAGAAGGAAGGAAAGAAGAAAAGTAAGAAAGAAAGAAACAAAGAACTAGATAATATCTTATTATACGTGATTATTATATATATGAGTTCGTTGTATTGTCCTATGTAAAACTCCTGAAATAAATCGTTTTTTCCCTGACAAAAAAACAAACACATTTTTAGAGATTGCGTTTTAAAGAAAAATGCAATTAAATATGTTGGAAAACAGCATGTGTCAAAAAAGCACAACTTACCTTGTACGAAATTGAATCTAATATAAGGCAAGAAAAATAAGGAAAGCACAATACAGAAAAGCAGCATTGTACACACTGCACAAACAACCAGCCGACCTTTTCTGCTAGATCGCCAAATACGTAAATGATTACGTCATATTTATACGTCGTAGGTTAGCATAATTTCTCTGAAGGAGTAAACAAGTATTTCGTCAGCTTAATCAGCTCAATGGTTGTGCAACACTGGGAAAAACCCGTGTGTAAGAAGAAACAAATATATGAAAAAGTTGTTAAAATTGCATAATTTGTTTAATATATTTTCACAAATATGTTAGTTGTTTGTTAAACATTTTTTCCATACTTAAAATCAAACATTATACAGTTCAGATTAGTATTTCGAATATATGTTTTATTGGCTAGGCTATTGATTTGAGATGAGATTTTCACATTATCATTAAAATATGACAAATTCATGCAATTGCTGATGTCACGTGAATTTCTCATATACCCACAGGGTTTGACCTTGAGTTCACCATTTAAGAACACTCTAAAATTTGAAGCGAGTCCCTGATAATTTTTCTATTGATAAAACCCGTGTGAAAAGGGTGGGCCGCGTGAGACGCCACACTACATTCCCCACCCCCCACCCCGACTTACATGGGTAGATTTAGAGCTGTCCGTCCATCTACGACCGTACCTATCAGAATACAACATAGTGGTAATATTTTGATTTCTCTGTACTGAGTTGAATTAATTCTATATATTTTGTGTTGTGAATGTAGGTAGAATTTTCTTGTGCATATTACTGTGTTGATAATATATTTTCTACAAAGCTAAGTGGCACAGCGATATTACATTTATAGTAGTGGCGAGGACACCACGTGTATGTAATTGAACTACCGTTGATTAAGTGTTATCACGGGAGAGTCAAAACCGCCACGTAGTCATTAGCTAAATTGTATTACTAGCAACTTTGGATTAATGAATGGAGAAATATATATTGTAAAGATTTTATATATTTGAATTTTCATGTAATGTTAGTGAAGATTGTAAGGAATGATTATCGCCGCCACCATAAGGCCCTAAAATCGTTATTGTACACAAAGCTGTAATATAAATGAACTGTATATTCCAGCCGGTCTGAGTTTACCTCAAAACTCTTATTAAACCACTCAACACTGCCTTGATGGAGGAGTCTAAACCATAGAGCCGAACATCAATGAATGAGCGAGTGTTTATGCGGGATCCTTATCCCCGTTTGTTGAACCAAGGACTGTCAAGGACTCGTGAGCAGCGCTCAACAGACTACACAGAGTTATATACAATTAAGTCAAAGAAAGAGACAATCCAGATCAATTTTCAATGGTGGGAATAACGAACTAACTTCGAGATCGCGCGGTATCATTCTATATTCGCGGAAATCAATTTGTTCATTTTTCTTGTTTCAAATTTAATTTTATTGTTAAATTTCTTAAACTGTTATCTCTCTATTTTATTACATAAGTGTATGCAACGACCGTGAGTTGCCACTGGGGGCGAGCCGTAGATAGAGGAATAAAGAATTATATTTATTACCTATAAATAAAAGGGGGAGATAACATTGTGGCAAGAATGTCAGGGAGATAAGTTAGGCAGGTCCAGCTGTCGCTAATGTTGAGGATTATCTTATTAAATTAATATTGATGATTAATGCCTAAATTAGGACAGGGTCGTAAAATGAAAACTGGACATGTGACTATATGCAAAGATAAATATACAGCATACAACCATGCATGAAAGAATATAAGTAATATGTGAACGTTTAAGCACAATGTATCTATAATGTGCACGTATGTTTATGTGTACTGAAAGTTTTACATAAGCTGTAAGAATTGTTAAAATACCATTGAGATGTTTATTGCCAGTTGCATGTTTATTTAAAAATAAGTTTAAACTTTTAATTCATGTGTTTAATCATTTTCAACCTATAAGAAGAAAGTGCCTGTACAAATAAATGACACTACGCCACACTAGTTATTGGTTATGATGATGATTATTAATATTATTCAGCCTCTTACCACGACTTCTATTTGACTGTCGGTTGTGATCTAAGGTCTCGGAATCTTACCAAGATTCTGGGTGATCCAAGGTTTTACGTAGGATGTGGGCACTTTCGAGGAGCGAGTCTGTGGTTTCCAGGGAGTTTATTCAGGTAGCCTTCCAATTCAGATGTTATGTTCCTCGAGGCTCCTATCACTATAGGTATCACTTCTGCTTTTACATTCCACAGTCTGTGAATTTCTAATTAGAGGTCTTGGTATTTTTCTATTTTTTTCTTTCTTTTGTTTTTTATGTTTCTATCACTTGGAACAACGACATCAATGATTGTTGCTGTTATGTTGGATTTATTGAAAACTACAATGACAGATCTTCGATCAGGAATCACTCGATATGTTCTTATCTCGAAGTCCCACAGTATTTTGACTTCTTCTGTTTCGGTGACTGCTTCTGGTTGGTGCATCCAAGCTCTTTCTGGTTTTTTATGCCAGAGTTCTCACACAGATTTCTATATATGTGTTTTGCCACTTTAGTAGTAGTAGTAGTAGTAGTAGTAGTAGTAGTAGTAGTAGTAGTATCATCATCATTATTAAACTTCCATAACTAATTACAAGTGACGACAATCTTAATTTAAGTTAATAACTCCAGAAGACACCTCTCATCTTTTCCACTTGGCGGATATTCGGGTGCTGTAAACGTTTCCTTTCTTACACAACATTAAAGACAAACATTTATTATATAACACATTTCCAAAGGTGGATAACTTATTACCAAAGGAGAAAAGTCCGTCTTTAATCTGTATTTAGCGAACCCATCCACCTCTCCAACATATGGTAATCAATAGATGCAAGGACATTCAAATTACAATAGTATTCAATTTAAATTGCAACATAAAAATTTATATAAAATATATGGGAAAATTCCCCATCATATAACATACACATTTATAAACATTCAATTAAATCATGCGCAGCAATCAGTCAAGATCACTTTCTCATTATGCATAGATATGTACAATTATTTATTTATTTTTTTAAAAATTAATATTATCAAACACAAATTCTGAAAACAAACAAATATGCAAGTGCAAGATTAGTTGAACAGAAAATGTAAGCACTCGGTCATCAAAAAAACACTCAATCGTTGCAATGTCTATTAAGAATGTTCACAAGTGTGTTGAACAGATACGAATGTGAACAGAAGAATGTCTACCTATCCTGCAGCCAAGCTTTTGATAATTCATCTGAATCACGGTAATTCTAACACTAAGGTAACGGTAGAATTTCAACAAATAATTAATGAAACTTTCATAAAATGGATTCTACGCACTGTTAAATTTCAAATAAATATATATAGCGCTTGATTATACTTTGAAGAAAACGAGAATACTTAGGATCTAATTTTCTAACAAAGACTACATGTCACAAACAAGTAAAATACGTGTGGCGTGACCAAGTTTCATTTCGCATGACATAAAATGATCACTACAAAGACAACACGTCACAAACAAATAAAATAGGTGTGGCGTGGCCAAGATTCATTTCGCATGACACAAAATACATAAGTAATTGAAATACAAACTAAACATATAAAAGTAAGAATGAAAGCTAAGACGTTTCTTGTTGTAAACTAAATCACGCCATCATGACAATTTGGTTTAAACTGCTGACATCATTATCTAGGGGTAAGTTTACCTTCCTTGTCTCCCCTACACTGGGGACAAAACGCGTGCTTAATTATGTAAGTTAGTCGCGTTTATTTAGGAGCATTAAATATTAAAGGAATTATGAACAGATTATTTTAACTGAAACTTGTTTATCAGCACGAGCAGTAGTATATGCATACTACATTATAAAGTATAATTTTCATTAATTAGATCTGTGCTGTTTATAGTAAATTATTAAACCTATTAATTATTTCATTAATGCTAGATCTGTTCTATATGTGATATTTTATTTCTTTCATATTAACATATGCTCGTGCTAAAACACAAGGAAAAAACGTATCAGTTACCCATTGTGTTCTTTTTCTTTACAGTGTGCTTCACTCGTTATCACAATGTCTTGGCAGGAGATTACAATGTAGCATTGTAATGAGTATTAAATATACTTTTCGGTACTGAGTGAACACATACTTGTATTAGTAATTGGCAGGAGATTGCAATGTAGCATTGTAATGAGTATTAAACATACTTTTCGGTACTGAGTGTACAAATACATGTATTATTAGCCGGTATGAGTATTATTCAACAGACTGCTGCATTAAGCATATAAATGTATGTGTATGTACATATAAATATAAAGTATATATATATATATAAATATAAAGTGTACATATAAATATAAAATGTACACATAAATATAAAGTGTACATATAAATATAAAGCGTACACATAAATATAAAGTGTACACATAAATATAAAGTGTACATATAAATATAAAGTGTACATATAAATATAAAGTGTAGACATAAATATAAAGTGTACATATAAATATAAAGTGTATATATAAATATAAAGTGTACATATAAATATAAAGTGTACCTATAAATATAAAGTGTACATATAAATATAAAGTGTACACATAAATATAAAGTGTACATATAAATATAAAGTGTACATATAAATATAAAGTGTACATATAAATATAAAGTGTACCTATAAATATAAAGTGTACATATAAATATAAAGTATACATATAAATATAAAGTGTACATATAAATATAAAGTGTACATATAAATATAAAGTGTACATATAAATATAAAGTCCAGTAAATATCGTCTATCGTTACAACATAGAGTATGATGTAACTCCAAAATGTCTATGTTTATGTTTTTGTTGCTGTAAATAATCCCCAACTATCTCACACAATTAAGTAAGTGTTTGTGGTACAAGTGCAGTATGATATAACCATCTAATTATGTAACCATAAGACAAATTTGCATTGCAGTTAATTACTAATTTCTTATTAAAAATTTAGGAACACTTAAATAGTTATACTTATATTCACAGTTAAATCGTATGGTAATGTACATTGTGTGTATGTTTGTGCACACTAGCTTGTAAATGCGTATTTGTTTGTGTATGTATTTGAGTGGGATAGAATGAGAATTAATGTGTTTTACAATGTTAGAAGCTTTTAAAATCTTCAAGATTTTGTTTCTTGTAAATAAATAAACACTCACTCCAGGTAAACTTTATTAGCACTCTGGGAGAGATATCGAAGTATCACTTGCTATTGAGTCCCTTAGACAAGAGATTATCACTGCAAAGGCTATAATACCTTAAAAAATTTGCAAATGTACTTCTAACAATAGAACGAAATTAATTTATTTTATTGATGGTTGTGACCTGACAATGGGAATATTATATGATGACCTAATTCGTTACATTTATTCACATACTTAAAGAGGACATGTTGTGTATTCATACTCAACAAAATGCAGATTAACGATATTGCTATGTCTTGATCGTGCGTTTAATATCAACATTCAATAGCCAACAGTATCATAAGATTTTCTGTCTCAAGAAGGCTATTCATTTCTAAACTGAACTTGAATTCGTAGTCATTGTTTTAATTCATTTAAGTGATTTCATATATTAAGTGATTTCATATATTAAGTGATTTCATATATTAAGTGATTTTTTGGGATTTAAGGTGAGATTGTTGGAGAGTTTCTGGAATATTTTTTGCGTCTACAACTTCAGAGATTTCTTGCACATTCCGATCGCGAAGAGGATACAAGCAACCACGGTCGTTCTGTAGTCTGTACGACAAATAAAGCAAATATTCATAAAATGACTGCAATAGTGACAGGAAAGTATTGAGAAATAATTAAAATGATTGAATGAATAGGTAGACTGATAAGTAGGTAGGTGTATCTAAACGCATGCATGCATGTAAACACAGCGCATTAGCAATACACACACACACACACACACACACACACACACACACACACACACACACACACGCACATACACACACACACACACACACACATATATATATAGAGAGAGAGACAGACAGACAGACAGACAGACAGAGACAGCTAAGAAGTTATATATTGCTTGGAGGTTTGGTGAACCACATGGACGGGCGTAGAAGTTCAGGGTCCGCCTCTGGCCTCTCGGGATAAACTAAACAGACAAACTGTTTATATGCGAGCTTTTCTGCCAGCGCACCTATAAAACTCACTTGCATCCTATGCACGGTTTAAAATATCCAGACTCGTCTAAACGACAACGTATAGAATGCAAGCTACACCAAACAGTCAAAAAAAACCACAGATAGATAGATAGATAGATAGATAGATAGATAGATAGATAGATAGATAGATAGATAGATAGATAGATAGATAGATAGATAGATAGATAGATAGATAGATAGATAGATAGATAGATAGATAGATAGATAGATAGATAGATAGATAGATAGATAGATGGATGGATGGATGGATAGGTGGATAGAACACTTTACCTAAACGTGCAGATGCTGATTTAGTTGGAACATCCACCTTAAACACTGTATACTGCACCGCTCTTTGTGTACTGACAATAGTACTTATAGGCACAGCAGTGGTAAGTGGAAGATTGAGGGGTGGATCATTGATGGGTATGTCAGTAAATGGTCGGTCCTGTGGCGTGTCAACTGATCTGTAAAATTGTGCACAGGATCTGCAACACACTTTCCTGACTTTCTCGTCCGTGCAATCCACTGAATCCAATCTGAGCATTGAACATGACAATCCATCATATACTGCTCCTGATATATCTCCGAACACGCAGTTATCTGAGCAACATAAATGATAAGTATATGAACATATTGTTTTAATGAATAAATGTGTGAGGTCAACGCCTCTTAGTTAATGATTATGATATTTTAAATTAATTATTCATCCATAACTATTTACAAGTGATGAGAATCTTCATTTACATTATTAATAATTCTCCAGCAGAAACCACTCGTCTCTCTCACTTGCCTGTAAACGTTTTCTCTCTTCCACAACATTAAAGACAAACATTTACCGTCCCACAATATTCCATAGAAAACTTCCTATTAAAGGAGGAAACAAATCCATCTTTAATCTATTTTTAGCGAATCCCCATCCAACCACCTTTTTTCTCTAACATAAGGTTATCAATATGCGTAAGAAGGTCAATAAATGGAGCAATACATTTATTAAATCAATAATCAAATATACATATAAAATCTACAATGAAAATATTACTTGACGTCGATATTTCTTTGAAACCGTTTTCGAATAATTCTTATACTAAACAATCTTATATTACATGTATTCAACAATTCAATACAAATCACAGGATAGTGATATCAGAGAAAAGAATTGGGGTTATTAGAGGTAGGTGATAATAGTGTTATCAGAGAAAAGAATTTGTGTTATTAGAGGTAGGTGATAATAGTGTTATCAGAGAAAAGAATTGGGGTTATTAGAGGTAGGTGATAATAGTGTTATCAGAGAAAAGAATTGGTGTTATTAGAGGTAGGTGATAATAGTGTTATCAGAGAAAAGAATTGGGGTTATTAGAGGTAGGTGATAATAGTTTGTATGTAACCTTGTTTAAGCGCAGTCTCAATAGTCCTTGAAGTGCTTTTGTAACAAAGACATATTTATTGTCCAGCATTATTACGTCAGTTCCATGCGTTCCTTTCACATGTTGAAATCACTGTTTCGCTGCTATTCTCTCGAAACTAACCTGGGCGTTCATTCACCGTACCAGCTCCTTCAAGCAGAATAACATTTGTAGCAATTTCTAGTGACTTCCATTTACCTCTCATTGCACACGTAGTCAGCATAACTTGTTTTCATACATCAATGGAGTGTAATGTATTCTTACACTTTCACACTACTTCCCGAGTCTACCGCGGTCGGTCGTAGCAGTTTATATATAATCAGTAAACCAGGAGGTTCAAATCATACACAGAAAGAAAGGATGCTGCTGCTTATTCTCTGTAAAATATAATCAGGGAACAAATGCTAAGTTTCCACTTTATACATCTTTAACTCCATTCTCTCTTAAATTCAAATCTCAATTTACAGTTTTCTGCAACAGTATTTATTAACCTGAAACACACAGCATAATAAATACACCATATCAGTTTTAATGAGTGGGTTCACTAGAAACAATGTCAAGTGTTATCACACTATATACGAGCATCTTGGTTCAAACATTTGTAGAAATAATAGTGTACTCATATAATACATCTCTACCGTAAAATACAGGTATAACATATCAATAGCCAAATGCAGGAAATATTTCTAAGTTCTTTCTCTCTCAAACAAGTAGTTAACTCACCACTAAGCTAATGACTGCCTTCAAGACGGGACTTCTTGCCACTCCAAATTCAAGTGATTAGACAATGGAATTTTCTACAGCATGTAAACGTTTGGATCTCAGCCCATTGACTGGTGACACTCTCGTAAATCTAGTTGAATTAGTTTAATTATATCAGCAATGCCTAGCATATTCTTGCCTCGAGCATTTACTTCAACTCAGGTACTTTCAAACATATCATTGTAAGGAGTGCCCAAGATCATGTTACTCTAACAATTTAACAATTTATAGAACAATTAAATTTAGAAATAGGGAGAGGCAAATTTACTCCATCACCACACGTTACAGCTCACATATTTTAGAATGTATTTTTTCGTATAAAATATTCTATATCAAGGCGCAAATGCTGCTAATGATTTCATGGGGCATTGTTTGTTATTACTGCCACAAACACTTTGCGGTTGTCTAAGTAAACGTGGTCAAACATATACAAACCGTCAGCGGCAGGAGCTTTGCTGTCGTAAACACACTGACCGCTTACGCACCACTGCAACACAAGGAGAATATATCAACAATTATATAAGTTAAAACCTGCCTTACACACCACTGCAACACAAGGAGAATATATACAACAATTATATATAAGTTAAAACATGCCTTATACACCATTGTAACACAAGGAGATTATATACAACAATTATATAAGTTAAAACATGCCTTATACATCACTGCAATACAAGGAGAATATATACAACAATCACATTTGTTTGTTTCCTAAATTCTTATAAGTGAAATGGTTTGGATGTTGATAAAATTTGGAGATATGTATGGGCTTGGGCTTGATATATAAGTTGTAATTGAAGGTAAGTGTGTTTAGATATTCAACATTGTTGAAGTGTAGCGAGGTTTTATTTTTGCTTGCTTATATGCTTGTTTGTTTTAATAAAATATAAAATATTGTTCTCATTAGATGCAATGTCATGAATAATTGTCCTTTGATAATAAGCTAATGCATTAGATCATTTAGAAAGATTTATTTAATAAAATATAAAATATTGTTCTCATTAAATGCAATGTCATGAATAATTACCCTTTGATAATAAGCATTAATAATAAATAATAAATAAGCATTAGATCATTTAGAAAGATTTACTTACCTTCTTGTTTCCGCAAGTCGTTCCTCGGGCTGCCACAGTTTCGTCGCACAAGTCGCTATACGGCTCAGCACAAAACATGGCTGTACAAATATCCGATGCATTTCCAGAATGAAATACCTAGAGGGCAAACCAGATCAATCCTACCTTCAGGTAGTGAAGGGCGAACAAGGAAAACTATGCTAACAATCACGTGACAAATAAACGTGTTTAGCATCAGAATAGAAATGACAGAAAATTATGCTTTGTATTCATCTGCATGCCGATTATATTAACAGATACTCTAATTTCGCAGTAAGACATATTGGAGAGTTTGTGCTGCATGTGTAAGACATATTGGAGAGTTTGTGTTGCATGTGTAAGACATATTGGAGAGTTTGTGTTGCATGTGTAAGACATATTGGAGAGTTTGTGCTGCATGTGTAAGACATATTGGAGAGTTTGTGCTGCATGTGTAAGACATATTGGAGAGTTTGTGCTGCATGTGTAAGACATATTGGAGAGTTTGTGCTACATGTGTAAGACATATTGGAGAGTTTGTGCTGCATGTGTAAGACATATTGGAGAGTTTGTGTTGCATGTGTAAGACTTATTGGAGAGTTTGTGCTGCATGTGTAAGACAAAGGGTGAGTCAGGGCTATCACACCTTATTAAAACCATCGGGTTTATTTCAGATCCCATGCATTCATTCTCTCTGGTACTAATTGTGTAGGATTAAAATCATGTCTCTAACATCTTTGAGAATGACATATTGGTTAAAACTTAAATGGGAATTAGTTCCTTCAGAGTTGTTTTGAATGTATGGTTTGTGCTGCGTTCTTCAGTTTAATTAATGTAGAAAGTTAGAGTACCCCGTCATGTATGAAATCAAAGACTGGACTGAACCAAATTTACTTTATCGATTGATTTTACAAGAGATTTATTCAAATGAATATTTATAAACTGAATAGATATAGTCGAGTGGAACGAATATTTAATACCTAGACAAACAAAAATCTGCATATTGTACAGACCTAGTCAAATGAACATTAAAGATTGTTTTGATCGACAGATTACGTAGAAGTAGTAAAACTAATATCTACAAAATGCACAGACCGAGCCAAACGAATATTTACATAATTGCATTAATCTCTTCTAATCAAACAAATATTAACTGATGAGATGCATCTATCCAAATGACTATTCAAATGTTGAATGAATTTAGAGAGCAAATATTTACAGATTGTATCCCATTGGCTGGTCTCGTTCTTGTAAATCGTAACCATTGGATAATAAAACTACTCTTCCAGTTAGAACTGGTTTGCATTGCATCAAGAATTTCTAGCATATTCTCAGCTCTAGTGTTTACTCTAACTCTGACATTACAAAAATGCCATCATAAGGAGTGCCCAAGGTAGGGTCACTTCGAAAATTTAACAATTTATATTACAAATAATTTTAGAAATAATGGAAGGCAAAATTACTCCACCACAATTTCTATGATAAATGCAAACATACTTGAAACGTGCCTTTCTCACAAACAATAAGTAACAGTTCTTATGGCTACAGTCATTTACTTGCCTACCAAACCAAGGCACAATTGTATATTAAGCACTACAGATTCCTACTTAAACTTTTAACTCCATTTCTGTTCTCTGATAAGAACTACCCTGTGTATATAAGACTGTATAAATATTGAAATTATTTGACAGTGGTTTCTTGGAAATATTGATATCAAGTTATCTTTTTATTATATTTGTTATATGTATATTTGATTGTTGATTTAATACATTTATTGATCTTCCTACACATATTGATAACCTTAAGTTGGAGAAGAAAATAAGTGGATGGTGGGCTTGCTAAATATAGATTAAATGACGGATTTATCTTCTCCTTTAGTAAGAAGTTTTCCACCTAAACAAATATTGTGTGACGGTAAATGTTTGTCTTTAAATTTGTGGAAGAAAGAAAACGTTTACAACGCCCACATATCCGCCAAGTGAGAGAGACAAGTGGTTTCTGCTGGAGAATTATTAATAACTTAAATTAAGATTCTCATCACTTGTAATTAGTTATTGATGATTAATTAAATAATAATAATCGTAACCATTAACTAGGTGGCATTTGACGTCATAGAAATTATCTATGTTATCTTCCAAGTCCTTTCAATAAGCAGGTTTTACATTTACTTTACGATCTAAGCTTTGAAAACATTTATTTTACGATCTAAGCTTTGAAAACATTTACTTTACTATCTAAGCTTTGAAAACATTTACTTTACGATCTAAACTTTGAAAACATTTACTGAAATGAAAGTAATTAAGATTCCGATTTACTAGGCAGTGTCTGGAATGAGTCCCATATATTTGGCGACACTGTTCATTTGCATCATAAATTTGACCAGGCATCAGTGTCTTCACATCCGGTATGTCTGGGCTGGTAGAGAGGACGCCGAATAAACATTGTTCTCCTCTCCTGTTCACAAACATAAATTTGCTATTTAAGACAACTATATATGTAGCACTGTTCCTTTTATGAAGCTGAAAAAACTAAATAAAATTAAGTCTTTACGTCAAGAGTGTTCTCGTTAAGAGACTAATTGTCGATAACGAGAGCAATATATACCATCATTATGCAATTTTAGCTAAATATAGCAAAACGCATGCGATGAATAACATATTTACCGCAACACAACTTGTTAGTAGCCAATTAGAAAAAAGATACATAAATATATCAATAAAACCAAGACAGGCAGGATTATGGGAAGAGAAAAGAGAAAACTGAGCAGAGGTAAAGAAATGAAATTATTTGGCTACAACTCATGACCTGAAGTTCAATTATGCATGTTATGTCTCAAAACGGTAGTCTGTGGAATCAGTTCGGCAAATGATAGATTCCAGAACAGGTTAGCAGATAACCACACACCAACCCTACCCTTCAAAGGTTGTCTTTCTGATTGCGTCATATCCTTTCTAAATCCTGGCTTCTCGCACATGAAGGATTCAGTGAAAGAGGAAAAGACTATTTCTATTACATTGACTTAATAAGGAAAAGACTATTTCTATTACATTGACTTAATAAGGAAAAGACTATTTCTATTACATTGACTTAATAAGGAAAAGACTATTTCTATTACATTGACTTAATAAGGAAAAATCCTTTAACTTAAATACCGTTTTGTGTTTGCAATCATAATTTACTGTGTGAAAACATAACCGATAATGTATAAGAAGAAAACTACACAGCTTGACTCGTCCTTTTTGGTTCTTAATAGAACACCAAGAAATGCACACTTAGTGAGATCCGTGATTACAGAGACAAATCTATACGAGTTCAATTAGTGTTAATGAAGACTCAAAGCTACAGATATTGTGAGATACAGATATAAAGACTCAAAGGAACAGAGATTGTGAGATACAGATAGACTCAAAGCTACAGATATTGTGAGATACAGATATAAAGACTCAAAGGTACAGAGATTGTGAGATACAGATAGACTCAAAGGTACAGAGATTGTGAGATACAGATATAAAGACTCAAAGGTTCAGAGATTGTGAGATACAGATATAAAGACTCAAAGGTACAGAGATTGTGAGATACAGATATAAAGACTCAAAGGTACAGAGATTGTGAGATACAGATATAAAGACTCAAAGGTACAGAGATTGTGAGATACAGATATAAAGACTCAAAGGTACAGATATAAAGACTCAAAGGTACAGAGATTGTGAGATACAGATATAAAGACTCAAAGGTACTGAGATTATGAGATACAGATATAAAGACTCAAAGGTACAGAGATTGTGAGATACAGATATAAAGACTCAAAGGTACAGAGATTGTGAGATACAGATATAAAGACTCAAAGGTACTGAGATTATGAGATACAGATATAAAGACTCAAAGGTACAGAGATTGTGAGATATAGGTATAACGACGAAGTCCAGCAGACACATAAGTGTCCTCAAGAACTTACCCTGTGAGCGCTAGTCTGTTAATGAACGTGTCAAAGTAGTTGACACTGCAAGGGGAGAAGATCCAAGGATCTAACATAGTTTTGGTGTTATTAGTGTCAGAAGCGACGGCCGTCATGATGAACTGATCTTCAGCTTTGCATGAATTGTTCAAGCCATCGTGTTCCGCTGACAAGCTGTGATAAAACAATTTAAACAGTGTTTTCAATTAGCGTTCCGGATGGGTGAGGAATAATGCAATGCCAATTCATGTAATTTGTTCTAGTAATTATTCCAGGTAATATATTCTTAACTGGTCCGATAAGATCTAAGGTTTGGCATATTTGTACATTAGTTCATTATTCTATAGATTTTTCGGCTGCTTAGGTAATATGTTTACACGTGCATATGCGTGCGTGCGTGCGTGTGCGTGCGTGCGTGTGTGTGTGTGTGTGTGTGTGTGTGTGTGTGTGTGTGTGTGTGTGTGTGTTGGTGTTGATGTTGGTGGGGGTTTTTTTTTTATGTTGTGTGTTAAGAAATGTGAACAATGATGCATTCTTTCAAAAGAAAGTGCACTGATTGTTTTAGAAAGTTAAAATGGCGGCTTCGTGGTGTATGAAATTATCTCACTTTTATTTTTAAACAACGGAATAAATACAAATCTGATGAAAGAAATTCAAGAAAGTTTCCAATGTTAAGAATTATCCATAATTATAGTCATACAACCAAATCTGCAAAATCGGTATGCCATTTTAAGACATAGTAAAGAAAATAAAAGTATAATAAACTATAATATTAAAATAAACTATAATAGAAAAATAAGCTTTAATAGTATAATAAACAAGAAAATTATACTAAACTACCACTAAACGGTCAGAAAACGCAAAGTAATTTTATTTCTTTCAATATCCTAATGAATAGTATTACATAATAGTAAAAACCATTAATTGCAAAATATATTGCTTATTTTACTCATACTGGTAAAATATCATTGTAGAATGCTGCTATTAAATATAGTAAGCAACTTAACATTAAATGTAGTCATCAGGATCATAAAAATTTGAAGGATTAAAATTTCAATTATAGACAAAACGTTACTCGAAATTTTTTTATTTATTCGAGATTCAGCTGACGAAATTAATTACGTATATTTTTAGTTAGGGATGGAGGGTTTAAAAATGTCAAGCTATATACCTACCTATGCCCGAGTTCGTGTGCAGCAGTTTGAATGCATTGAAAACCACCCGGATCTTCAATAATGGAGGTTGCCTTGCCGGCAGTGTCGCAAAGTGTCCCAGTGTAGGACAACCCTGTTGACACAGTAATATATAACCTTTAACCTTTATATAAATCGCATATGATTTATCTATATTCATATCCGGATTTACTGCAAAATGGATTCAACTGTTTATAGTTTTAAAACTTTAATTTATGCTCATTAACTGGGAAACGGACCTACAAAATGTATTACACTTTAGTCTTTCGGTTACATGCGCTCTCTTTTCACTAGAATATTTGCGTACACATTCAGTGAACGTTTCACTAGAATATTTGCGTACACATTCAGTGAACGTTTCACTAGAATATTTGCGTACACATTCAGTGAACATTTCACTAGAATATTTGAGTACACATTCAGTGAATGTTTAACTAGAATATTTCGAACGGTTTAATCTTCAAAAACGTCTGCGAAGCGAAACATGTTATAAATTATGAAATTTCCTCCTTCGAGAC